>VZTT01046923.1:0-15300 GCA_013400855.1 Buphagus erythrorhynchus
TTTTTTTTAATGATTGTCTTGATATCATTAAGGCAGTTTGGACACACACTGCTCAAGCATGCTGTGCCTCTAAGTCTTCTTTGTTGTGCTTCTGATAGTACTTCCAAAGCTTTTTTTATCCACTCACCCCCTTCCTCTGCCTTGAACACTATTTGGCTGTACAAACACTAGGGGAATTTTCTCTTGGACTTGATCACTGAGTGGAGTTGGTTCTTGAAGCTGAATTGCTCTCCAGATAACATTGCTACTAAGGGTGTACTTAGACTTGTTACTCCTTTCTCTGATACAAAGCCTTGACATTTTGTGCTTTGGGAGATCCTGGTCTTTCTTACCAGATGTGAGGGCAGCCAAGCCATTTCAAACTACTACCAGGATGGCATTCTGGATGGATGAGGGTGCTCCTGTTGCCTGTCTTGGCATTTACTGCTATGGTTAGCAGCAGAAAATGGTGAGATTGAGGAATGTTGTCAGTTATATTAGAAGTGTTGCAGAAGTCTCCTGGTAAACCTAATTCCAGGCAATTCTGTGAGATTTCTGAAATCTCATTCTTGTGCTTTCTTGAAACTGAGGTGAAGTTTCTGGAATGTAAGCTCAGAGTCTTTTCCTGCCTTTGAAAAATTTACGGGAGGCTCATGGTCGTGTTTTGCACAGCAGCACCAGCTGCTCAGTGCTGGAGGATTTAGGCTTTCTGGGTTCAAGGTGACTATGATACTACATTTGAGGCCTGCAGCCCTGAGCTGGGGCTCCCACTCTAGGAAGATCTAGTGGTGATCTTTTCCTGGCTTTGGGACTATCAAAAAACAATTGCTGGAGTCTTGATGCTGCTGGTGAAATTCTGGAAAGTCCCTTTTTTCCCCTGTGTAGCAGTTATTGTTGTGTAGACAGTCCCAGTCACTCATGAAGACTGGCCTGAAGGGGCCAGCTGCTGCAGTTTGCACTGATTGAGAACCAACTGGAGGTGAGACAGGGTTTCCAAACCTTGCCTGCAAAGCACAAGGACTTGACCAGTGGCATCTGCAGGAGCTGTAACCGACTTGGCGTGAGTCACTACTTGTAAAACCTCCAAGTCACAGAGGGCTTACAGATCCTATGGTCAGTTGTTTAATCACATTTGTGAGATTTTCCAACTTTGATTTCCAGCTTTTTGCGTCCTTGTGTGCATCTGTCTGTATCTCTAAGGAGTCATCTGCTGTAGATCTTTGTGATTTTTTTGAGATGGGTCATATCTCACTGTTTCTTTTCAGTGAACAAAATAGGTTTAGCACTGGAAGGTGTTTTCTAAACCATGGCTATAAAGCAGGGGGATTCTTGTGTTAGATTTTTTATTTGGAACATCTCAACTTTTCCAGTAACTGTTATCAATTGTAGGCAGTAGCCAAGAATGAGACAGTGATGGTCTAATATGGCACTGTGTGCAAGTAGCATTGTACTGAATGTCACCAAGTGGGCTTTGTGCTCTTTGAAGACTGAGTTTGCAGCTCAGAGAACTGCCTCTCCAGAAACACTAGTAAGTAAAAAAATCCTTTCTGCTCCTTTCTGGAGAATTTTGACTGGACTGAAATATGGTCCACAGTAGTGTGCTTAGTTTACTGGTGATTCTTTGTAAATTCATTTTAGTTGAAGTGAGTTGGCCAACACCTAATAAAGGTTTGCAGTGCTTGAATTTAGAATGCTATCAGCTGCCCAGATAAACTCAGATAAGTCACAGCAGAGAAGTTGGCTTCTGCTCAAAGTATAATATTTCTAATGAAGATACGTTGACTGAAACCATGCTGGTAGGACATGATACTATTTTCTTAATGTTTTATTGATCGAACTGTGTATTGACACTGTTGTTTTTGTTGAGAAATACTAGGTGGAGTGTTACTGTTTGGTCAAAAATTTGGCACAAAAAATAGAAGCTTCTTCCAGAGCTCTGCTTAGGTCTTACAGACCTTGTAGATGGGAGGTGACTGTTGATTTAAGTGTCTTTTGTAGTTGCCAGTTAATTATTTTCTTATTTCAAATGATCTCTAATAGTGAAAAAAGATAATCCTTCAGCCTTCAAAAGTATTGGAAATCTGAATATACATCTGTGAACAGCCCAGGACAGATACCCAAGCAGTTGCTGTTCCTTTGCTAGAGGAAAGCAGTAACTGCATGGCTGTGGGATTTTTTGTGGGCTGTAAAGACTTCTGAGATGTTATCTTCTTTGGGAAGGAGTAACAACAGCATTTTTTCTTGCTGTCTATTTTTAATTAAATGTTTGATGGTAGATCCTCATTTCTGTAGGTAGGCCACATATTCCCCTGCTAATGGTTACCTGAGTTACAGCACCACTGATACCTTTAATAAGCTGGATAATGTCCCAGGTAGTCACTTGGATGTACTTGGCAGAGATATTGCAGTGGCCTGGCAGAGATGTTGCAGTTTGAGCTTCCACATCTGAGAGAAGATGCCACGTGCCTCTCTTTGGCAGAAAGAGCTGGGCAGGTCTGGTAGTCACAGGTACTGGGTTTGGCAATCAGTGTCATGTTCTGTGCCAGTCCTGCACACTTGGGGAGGACCCTCAGCTGTCCCATCACTTCTTTGGAAATGCTTACTTGCTATCTGAGAAGCATTCTGCTGCAGACTGATGTGCAAGAGACTTTGCTCCTTCAACTTGTTCTTCCCAAGAATATATCTCTTACTGAATGCTCCAGGGAGTACTTACTCCCTAAGTAAGGTGTAAGTTCCCAAATGGAGCAGTTACATATGCTGCTAAGTGCAGGATTTCAGCACACTGCCTCCTCTTGGTTTGGCCGAGTAATGTTGCACTGTACTCTACTTGCTTCCAGTTATGTGGCTGGAAAAGAGGAAGATTTTGGGCAGACCAGTGACCAAACCCTGGTGACTGAGCTGTGCATTAGCTGGTCCTGGAATAAGAGGTGATGACTTGTGGTAGATCATTTCAGCACCTGCCAGAAACAATAAGCTGTTCTGTTTCTGTTATAGAAAGTGAGAAAAGACTTTACCAGAGATAAAGTGCACACTCTGTTTGCAGCTTAACTCACTGTGAAGCTCAACAGAAGACCCAGACAAATCCGACTGCCTGGGACAGACAGAAGTAGAGCTTCTTACTTTACTGCAGCAGAGCAGCTCTAATTTCTTCAGGTTGAGTTTGATTTCAGAGCAACCCACAGAACTGGAAAATACCATTCTTTCCTGTTTTGAGAGCCGCCTTCCTCATCCTTATCAGCTGGTAGTTGAAAACCACTATAAAGAATTCATTGTCAGGGACATTCCGTGCTTTCCCACTCTGACTGTTTGCCAGCATCACCTTGGGTCCAGCCTCGACTCTTAACTCCATCAGCTTTTGCAGATTCTTCTAAATACATCAAGAGTTGGCATTCGTCTGCCCTGTATCACTTGGAGCTCTGCTGCAGCAGGTTGAAAATAAAAGGAAAATACTTCTTAAAACTAAATGTTAAACTGCAGGACTTAATACCACTGGAATTTTAGGAGGTCCAAAGTATAAATTGGTTCAAAGTGGGATTAGGCAGATTCACAGAGGTACAGACTGGTACAGACTCTTAACAGGGACACTGGCAGTGCAGTTCAAGCCAAGTGGTTCTTCAGCAGCTGAGCCCTTGACTGGAGGATGTGCTGAAGAGGAACATCCTGTTAGTTGTATTTCTTATACACTCTCCCCAGGTATCCAGTCTTGGTGCGAATAGGAGCAAGATATTCGAGTACATGGTCCTTTCATTGGACTGACTGCAGCAGTCCTTAGCTTTGCACATCCTAAGAAGTAGTTTTGTTTCCTTTTCCAGAACGTGTGAGCTGTTCTGCTGGGAGGATTCAGACAGAGCTGATGAGAGGGGACAGGACCTCGAGCACAGGGGGCTGTGCTTCCAAACAGAGCGTGCGAGTGAGTGCTCTTACTGCAGCCTTGCCTTTCCAGAAAGGTCTGTCCCAGCCACGTCTCCATAGTTTGGAGTTGCCTTAATCTGCAGAATTTTTGTTCTCTTTCAGACTTTTCTGTCAGTCCAGGATGTTGCCATTTAGTCAGAGTTTTGTCTTGCATTGTATCACCCAAAGTTTGAAAGCAGTGTTACGGTGTACACTGTTAAACCAGATGCCTTTGTAGAGCGCATGAGTTCCATGGATTGTTGCTTGCATTATGCTCTGGGAGGGAATGCCCAAATGGATTTCTTATGCTCCAAATGTTCCCAGGGTCTATTTCTACCAAGCAAAGACTAGGCTAGCTGAAAGTGGGAAATACTTTAGAAGTATCACCTTAGTGGTTCATAGCAAACTTGTGCAAAGTGTCTGAGGTGATTCTGAGTGGTGTGTTAGCTCTATTAAGTATACCTATAAATAAATTTTCCTTCTTCATCTGGATGCCTTGAGGGTTTTTTGCTTATTATTGTAGGGTCTACTGTCTATCTGTGAAACTGGGTGGGGGATATCTTTGAGCAGGAGACATTGTTCCTATTCTAAGCAGCAGAAAAAAAGACATGTTTATCATCTTGGGAGGATTCTCATCTGCTTCAAATCCTTAGGACCTTTCTTTCAGACATCTTTGTTTCTATTTCACTTTGTTCTTATTTCTGTCAGCCAACCTGAAACATGTATTAGATCCTGCATTTCTCTGGAATTGGCTTATTCTAAAAGTTTTGTCTCATCTTGTAACTAAAAGTGAACAGAAACACCAAAGTCTTTAGGGGTGAAACTTGCTGAGCATTTCTAAAGATTACATTTGCTTTAGTTTCTGTTTGTGATTATGGGAACAGTGCTTTATCTGCCACCAGGAAACAGAAAACATTATTGTGTATTTAGATACAATAGGGAGGCACTGGCTTTGAAATGCAGTTGTTGGGTATGATTTCCTTAAATTCCTGCTCGTATAAGTTTCAGCAGTTGGGTACATTCTTTGTCCAGGTATGTTCTGTTTAGTTCTGAGCAAACCATTTGTGACTGAGAATTCGGTTGTCCTTTCAGAGGGAAGGATATAAAAAAAGAGTTAAAACAGCCATCATCAGTGAAATTATATCATGCTTCCTCCTTCATTGATATAGATTAGTTATGCCCACTGTAAGCCCAAATAAACAAAAGTACCGTGTCTTCTCATTCAGGGCTTAGAACAGTGCTAAATTTAGAATTGAAATTAGTTTAATAGGGAGGGGTAGGTTGTTGCCACATCATTTGATTCTAGTGCCTTTTTTGTAGTGTCTACTTAGAGCCTGTTTGAGGACATGATGTTATTTCAAGTCTTACACTGCCTTACCACTTGCAGATTCCTGCTCCTTCTCCCTTTCCCTCTTTGAGTTTGTCAACCATTATCTCCTTGCGGGGGTATAATTCAGTTTTAGACCATATTACTTGCCTCATCTCAAAGTCTTGACCTTTCTGTCTTATGATAATATCAAACATGAGGATCTGGGCTGTTAACTTTCCCTCTGAGCTTGGCAATCTGCATCACACCTTCCTGCTCAAGTGCACTGTTTGTGCCCTGCAAAGTCACCCTGCATTGCATGTTTGTGTCTATCTTGCTACTTGTTCTTCTTATGACTGCTTTTAACATCAGAGCTTTACCACCTTTCTTCTTGCCACCCTCCAGAACTCCTAGTTCTAACTTAAGCTTTTCCAATTATTCCATGTTTGAATATTAGCCTACGTAGTTTTGGGGCTATGCAGTAGGCGTAGTTATACTGTAATATTGTTTATATCTGTCCTCTGACAAGATTAATGCATGTTGTCATCCTGTATCTTGTTAGGACTCACACTTCAGGGCTTGAAAGGAGTTATTTCTGCCTCTATGTTTAAGAGGATAAAAAGGTATTTTAAAAATTAAAAATATATTAGCTCCATAAGAACAGGTCAGGAGAAAGGACAGACCAGATTATTTGGATAGAGAAGAATGCAGGGCTGGGGATATTGCCACAGAACATTGGTGTGGAGCCTCCTGAATTGGTGCTCAAGCCATTTCTGATATCCCAATGTGTTATTTAGCATAAGCAAGTTTTTTTGCTGTGCTGTGGTGAGGTGTGTGAGGGCTGTAGAGTTCCCAGAGGTCTGTTATACCAAACTACTGCATCCTGCTGCTGACCTTTGTACCTTCATAAGAAGTGATTCACCTGCTGGTGTCTGGTATCCTGGTTATAGCCTGGCAGCATTCCTGGGCCTTATTTTACTCCAGCAGTGTTCAGAAGAGTGGACAGTTCATGTCCTATGTTAGACTGCTTTTCATTTACTTGCAAGTCTCTCTCTCATTTCCAGTTGCCATCTTCTAAATGGATTCCAGTGAATTTTCAGGATCTTTGGACCCCCTGTCCTTGCCTGACAAACCACTCATTGGTGATCTCCCTGCTGATATGGAGTTTGGTGAAGATCTGCTGGGCTCCCAAACAGCTTCTACCCAGGAAGTTTCAGTTCTTCAGCCCCCTGGCTGGGATCAATCCAAGCAGATGACTGGAGATGAGGACTTGGACCTTGTAATGAAAGCAGACAGCATGTCTGAACTAAATAAATCAAATGACCATGTTCTAGATAAACCTGGTGTGTTGGATATGCTGGAGAAACCTGGTGTCTTAGATGATTTGGGTAAAACTTCTGACTTGGCAGAACTGGATAAACCAGAGGGTCTGGATGGGCTGTGTAAGGCACAACCTTCCCAGGATGTGGAGGGTGGACCAGCAGACTCCTCTGCCCTGTCTAGAGAAGCCGTTGATCCAGAAACAGGGAAGGAAGGAGAGGATGCACCAAAAAATCGTTCTGGGGATGTAAAGGAAGATTCTGCTGCTGCTATTCCTGCACTGTCTGGTGACAATCCCCCTGAATCACCCCAACAACCCGTCCCTGACTCCAGAGACCTCAGCAGTGCCCCAGCCACAGAAGAAACCACAGCACAGTCCTTGAATCCTACAGTGCCCCCACCCCAACTCAGTCTTAAACAAACAAAGAAGATGAAGTTGAAGGCACCAAGGAAAAGTTCACCTGTGCAGAGGGAAGGGCTGGCAGGGGAGGCAGAGGTGCAACTGAGCTCAGACAACAGAACTGCAGCTCTGCCTGCTAAGCCTGTGGAGGAAAACCGGGCAGAGGAAGGGGATGATAATGGGAAGAACTCACTTAAAGAAAACACTGTACTCAAAGCACAGGAAGCCTTACCATCAACAGGTAAGTTGTTGACTCTGCACAGCTGGCTTCCTTTTGCTCAGGAGGTCATCCAGCTACACACTGCTGAAGCTGGAGTCTGCTCTGCGTTCAAGCTCATCCCCTGCTATGGAAATAGCCAACTCTTCTGATGGTCTAGATTTGGTCAAAGCCTCTTGTGCAAAGGGAATCATGTTCTGGTGTGCACAAGCTCTTGCTCTGGCTTTCATGGCTTTAACTGATTGTTGGTGCTTGTGGAAGCAAGGAGCTTTCCCAGTAAAGCTGTGGCTGCACTTCAGCTTAGCTCATGCTCTTCATTGATGCAGTCTTTGCTGGAACTGAGGGTCACCAGAAGGTGTTTCCAATAGGCAGAGTTCCTCTGCCCAGGCTGGCCATCCCTAGGAGATGCTCAGTCTTGGTCAGAAGCAGTTGGAGGTAACTTCCCACCCAGCCTGCCTCCCCCATGCAGGGAGGTCTCCCCCTTACAGGGCTCCTCCCAAGCTGTGTGTTTGGATCTGCAGCTACAGGTAGTGGCTTTAGGAATCTTCCACCACCAGAACTGATAGCCAGGACAGGCTGAGGCTTCATGTGCTGACTGACCTAAAGGGTGGCTGCATTTGGAGAACACCTGTGCTCTTCTGTTGGAGAAAAGCAAGATGTTAGATGCAAGCTTCTTCTGTGCTTCTGTTCCAGGAGAAAGCCTGTCTGGGAAGGGAAGCGAGCTGCCAGCTGAGAAGGTGAGGAGCATGCAGTCAAATATGTATGGTACAGGAGCATAGAGTGAGGCTGGCTGTTGTCAGACTCTGTGAGGGACACTGGCTGTCTTGTCAGCCCTCTAGAAATGAAGTTGCATGATTCCTGTGACAGAATGATCCCTGTGCACTGGCCACTGTGCTGTAATGTGGCTTCAGTGTGTCCCTGCTACCCTCAGCTATTATTCTTATAAGCCTACTTCCCCCTCTCCTCTATATTGCCAGCTCTGATCAGTTATCCATGGAGTTTTATCCATTTTCAGCCTAGGTATTGGGAAGCCAAATCCCAGAAGTTGGAGCTTCACCATAATGTGGGACATTTATCCATGGTTGTCCTAGCTGATAGTTAGCCTAACTATTTTCTGAATGTCTTCTAGGAGCAGAAAAGAAGTGAACGACCCAGAAGATCAGAAACTGCCAGGCCTGAAACTGTGAACTCCTCTGAGAGCAGTGAGTAACTGGAGTTGGCCAATCCCTATTTTCAGTCAGAGAGAATGGCCCAGATCCATTGTGGGCAGGTAGTTCATGGTGTGAGTACAGTGGGAACTCTGGAACTTCTGCGCAGACTTCCCTTCTATACAGGACAGGTCCTTTCAGCCCACAAGTCTTCATCCTGGGATACTTGCCTTGCTTTCTCAGGGCATTTAGGCCAAAACAGGGAGTGTTGTAGTATTTTTACAGTGGTTTGTGGACATCAAGCACTAAGTAACAGGATGAGATTTGGGGGTGTTCCTAGGAAATTCATCTTCCATCTACTCACCCAGGAACTTTCTTCCTTTCTCTCTATGAGAGCAGGCTGTCTGAAGGAAGGTTGTATTTTGGAGATTTTCCTGGAGAAGTACACGAAGTGACTGTTCTTTGAGATACTGAATGTCACCTTGCCATTCCCTAGTATTTGTGTGTTGCTCCTTTATTGCCTGCCTGTGCTAGGTCTGGTGATCAGCACGTTCCCTTTCAGGTCTAAGGTGGAAGTTCACTCTTTGGGCTTCTGTTCAACCTTGGTGTATCATGACTTCCTAGACAGGAATTGTATTTAAGCCTGGTTTGTTTAAACACCTCTTGATTCATCTCTAGTTACAACAGAATTTCTTTTAAGGGTTCCTTTATCATTCCACCCAGATAGGAATAAAGTACATAGAGGGACTCTAGAAAGGTGACTCAGAAAATCCCAGCCTGTGTCTCACGGCAGAGCTTCTCACTTCCTAATTGATTTATTAAAGAAATATGGATATTGGTCTAGTACCGATATCCAACTGTGACGGACAAAAACTCTCTAACAGTTTAGAGTTAGAAAGTGTATGTTTAATATGACGTCGGGCAGCATGCAGGATAGCTCCCAAACACACACTGCACCTTTCAGGTGATTACAGAGTCCTTTTATCTATACAAGTATTGAATACCCAAAATACAAATACATATTCATAATTTTGGTACATCCCATTCCTCACTTCGTATGCTAATAATTTCAAAAGCTATTAAGCATGCGTAGTTTGTTCCTTGAAATGGGTCGGTGGTCCCTTTCATGGGGAGGGGTCCCAAAATGAGGAAGTAAATGAAGTCTTCCTCATTCTGACCTTTCTACCTTTTCAATGCAAATATGACAAATGAACTCTTGGTAGAACTCCCATTCCCTATCTTCAATTGGTTTCGGAGCAGAGGAGGCNCTGCTTTGCAGTTCCAGTCTCTGACGAAGACTCTGATGCGATGGTGGATGATCCCAACGATGAGGATTTCGTTCCTTTCCGTACGCGGCGCTCCACTCGGATGTCGCTGCGCACGCAGATGGCCCAGCGAGCCGCCCGCTCCACCTTCACCAAGATGACGTGTGCCAACTGCCGGACCCCGCTGCAGAAGGGCCAGACTGCCTACCAGCGGAAGGGGCTTCCTCAGCTCTTCTGCTCCAGCTCCTGCCTCACCACCTTCTCAAAAAAACCACCTGGCAAGAAGATATGCACCTTCTGCAAAAAGTGTGTGTTCATTCCCCTTTCCTCAGTGCTCCCATGCTTGTCACCCCACTCACCTGCTCCAGAGCTCTCCTGCCAGTCCCCTTCCTAAGGCCCTCACTCACCCACATCACTCCTGCCCACTGCTAGCTACTGCCCCATGTCTTCTTTCACGCACTGCCTATCCCATGCTCCCTGCACCCCCTTCACATTCTTGCTTTTCCTCCCTGTCCCCAGACTTAGTGCCTCATATTCCAGCCTCCCCTCAAAACAACCTCCTGCATGCTTGTCTTCAGACACCACTCCCCTGGGCCAGGACAGAAGCTGCTGTGAGACAGTTCTTGCCAACCTTTTGGGACACCAGAAAGTCCTGTGCATTGCAGTGAGCCATCCTATCCCTTTGTGGCAGGACACACGTGTCCCTGCACTAACGCATCCCCTCCTGATCCCCAGGGAGATCTGGAACACCAAGGACTCTGTGGTTGCCCAGATTGGTTCAGGTGGCTCTTTCCATGAGTTCTGCACCTCTGTCTGCCTTTCCCTCTACGAGGCCCAGCAGCACAGACCAGCACCTCAGTCTGCAGATGCCTCGGACACCAGCCGCTGCAGTGTTTGCCACAAACCTGGCGAGGTAAACAAATCCCTTGTCCTTCCCATGTCCTGGATGAAGTGCTTAAGACCCACAGCACTTAGTCTTGGTCAAGACCAGGCATTTGCCAGGTTTTTCTGTGGTGTGAGGCCCCTGAGCTGGCTTGGGCTCACTCCCAAGCTTTTCCTTGCCCTGAGGCTCACAGCTTCCTGGTACTCTGCTCTCCCAGCTGCTCCTCTGACTTTTGGCAAGGGAAGCCACTCTGAGTCCACACCAGCTTCCAGTATGGCACTTCCCAGAGTTTTAGTGCCTGTTACCCCAAGGGCTGTGCTTGTAGTGGTACAGCTGCACTGGAAGGAGGCCCGTGGTGGTTTGGGGAGTGACAGCAGTGATGTCTCTGCAGATCCAGCATGAGGTCAGCAATGGGAATGTGGTTCACCGCATCTGCAGTGACGCCTGCTTCACCAAGTTCAGGGCCACCAAGGGGCTGAAAACGAACTGCTGTGACAACTGTGGACTTTATATCTACAACAAGGGCTTGCCCCTGGAGTACCTCTTCCATGAAGGCCAGCAAAAACGCTTTTGCAACTCTGCATGTCTCAACAGTTACAAGAAGGTGTGTGGGGGTAGCTGCCTGGGGTGGAGGGGTTCTCTGGGGGCATACAGCAACTTTGCTTGGTGTGGCACAGGGCATTTTATTAAATAGCAGGTGACTCGAATCCCCTTGGTCTTTTATTGCTGACAAAGCAATTTAAAGACTGCTGTGGGGAAACTCTGAAGCAGGCAAACAGAATTGATTTAATATGCATGGCACCTACCATGGACCCAAGCATAGGACAGAAGATCAGTGAGCTGATGGCAGAGTGACACTGATATATGCAGTTAGCATGGACTGGCTTCTGGATGTCTCCCTAAAGCTGGGCTGGATATGTTCCTCTGTCACCTGAGCAGTCTTCACTTAACTGTCTTGGAAGGGATTGCCAAACTCTGTATTCCTGCCAGGCTACCCTTGAAATGAGGAGTTGAAGTGCCAAAGGCAGCTTTTTTTGCTACCACCACCTGAATCTGCAGACTGTGAGCCTGTCCCTGGCATCAGGTGGTCAGTGCAGGAGAGCAGTCCTGTAGTAGATACAGCAGTGGGGTGGGATGTGCTAGCTGGATGTTGCCAGCTGTGATGGCCTCCTGGAAGCTCTGTTCTGCTCTGTGTTTGCAGAAGAACACTCGAGTCTACCCCTGCATGTGGTGCAAGACACTGTGCAAGAACTTTGACATGCTGCCCAATGTGGATCGCAGTGGCAAGATGGGCCTGTTCTGCTCCATTTGCTGCACTACCTCCCACAAAGTGAAGCAGTCAGGCTTAGTTGGTAAGAGCACCTGTGTAGAGGGAATCATCACCTCTCCACTCATAATTCCTTCCTTGGTATTGTTTATTGCTTGTGGATGGGACTAAAAAGAAGGTAAGAGCCTGAGGGGGAAGAATCCAGTGAGACAAGTGGAAGTACAGAGGGAGGAACCCTTGCAGCGTGTAGGCATCTTAATACAGTGTAGTGTACATTGCTGTCCTTGAGAATGCAGGGAGCAGTTGTAGTGCTGGATTGTGCTGGCATTGCCCTTTCCATTACATGGGGTATTTGGGTGTCCAGAAATGGGACAAGTATTGCAGCCTATTTTGTCCAAATTCCTATAGAGCCAGGGTCACTTCTTGAACCTCTCTGCTCTCCATCTGTTTAACATTTCTGTCCTAGCAGAATCTGGTGTTCTTAGTGTCCTAGTGTTCTTGTTCCTTGCTTTTTGTTAATAGCTTGACAGACTGAGGATGAGTGAGTAGTTTGCATGCCATTCTCAGAATCCAGTCCCACATCCTGTGCTGCTGCCCTCACCAATTCCTATCTGTTTCATCAGGTCCCCCTAGACCCTGCAGCTTCTGCAGAAAGAGTTTATCTGAACCCTGCTATTACAACAAGACAGACCGGGTTGTGTACCAGTTCTGCAGCCCCAGCTGCTGGACCAAATTCCAGGTATTGAAATATCCTTCATGCTGGGCTGGGCTGTGAAGCTCATGCCTCCTTTCACACTAAGCAGAGGCTCCACCTTCCTCGAGCTCCTCAGGGAAGGTTCCTAAGAAAGTCTCTTCTGGAGCACAGGAGTTGCAGTAACTGTAATTGCTCAAATCCAGTCTTGGCCCTATCTCCCCCATCCTCCACTGGGATAAGGTGGGCTGTAATTCACTCCTGTCTATCAGGTTATGCATAGCAGGAGGGCAGTGCAGAGCTGTGCTGCATGAGTGGTTTGAGATGGAGTGGCCTTAAGAGAGCACAAGCAAATGCTCAAGTAAGCCAGCAAAGCACAAATGCACACCTGATGGCTGGGTGGAAAGGGGCAGAGCTGCCCTCTCAGCCAGGTGTCACTGAAAAAAATAAGTCTTCCAGGATGTGTTGTCTAAAAATTTACAACTAGCAGGCCTGGATACCTCTTGTTTAATAATACTCAAAGGTTTGACTGGTGATTTTTAATCTTCTGGTGTTAAGTTTGAGCATATGTGAGATATCTGTGGTATTCATAGGCAACTTCAAGAATATTAGTTTTGTACAGTTGTCAAAGAACAAAGTAACAGCCAGGAAGACATGAGAAACTAATGCCAGGACAAGTCTTGGGCAACTGAGAAAACGTAGAGAATCTGGAGGTAAGAGTTAGTTACCAGCAGTTGCAGCATTTAATTTTGAGATTTGGTTTGTTTGGGCTTTGTTGTTTTTTTCTGGGGGGGGGAGGGGAGGCATTTTGTTGGTTGGGGTTTTTTGGTTTATTTTTGTTTCTTTTTGTTTGTTTATTTGGGTTTTTTTATGAATCCTTGTTGTAATACTTCACTGAGGTCACAAATAGTGTGAGTAGTGTAGCTGTAGAGCTTTTAGCATTGTAGACTTTGTAAGACAAAAATCATAGAACAGTTTGGTTTGAAAGGGACCTTTAGATGTCATCTAGGCTAACCTCCCCTGCAGTGAGCAGGGACATGTTTGACTAGATCAGGTTGCTCAGAGCCCTGTCCAATCTGACCTTGAATATTTCCAGGGTTAGGGCACCTACCTGTGCCAGTGTTTCACCATCTTCATTGTAAAAAATCTTCTTTATAGCTAATCTCAATTAAAACTATTGCCCCTTGTCCTATTGCAATAGGGTCTGCTAAAATGTGTGTCCCCATCTTGCTTATAACCCCCTTTTAAGTATTGAAAGGCCACAATAAGGTCTCCCCAGAGCCTTCTCCAAGCTGAATAATCCCAACTCTCAGCCTTAGGAGAACTGTTCCAACCCTCTGATCGTTTTCATGGCCTCCTCTCGACTTGCTCCAACAGGTCCATGTCCTTCCTGTGCTGTGACCCCAGAGCTGGAGGCAGCACTGTGAGTGGGGTCTGACCAGAGTGGAGCAGAGGGGCAGAATCCCCTCCCTCCCCTGCTGCCCACAGGGCTTTTGCTGCAGCCCAGGACACACTTGGCTTTCTGGGCTGTGAGTGCACATGGCTGGGTCATGTCCAGCCTCTCCTCCCCCACATCCCCAAGTCCTTCTCTGCAGGGCTGCTCTCCATCTGTTCATCCCCCATCCTGGATCAATACTGGGGTTGCCCTGCCCCACATGCAGCACCTTGTACTTGGCTTTGTTGAACCTCATGGGATTCCCATGGGCCACTGCTTGAGCTTGCAGGTCCCTCTGGATGTCACTCTGTCCCTCAGGCATTTCAGCTGAACGACTCAGCTTGGTATCATCTGCAAACTTGCTGAGGGTGCTCTCAATCCACTGTGTCCTTGATGAAGACATGAAACAGTCCTGGTCCCAGTACAGACCCCTGAGGGTCACCACTTGTCACTGGACATCAAACCTTTGGCCTCTACCTTCTGGATGCAACCATCCAACCAAATTCCTCATCCAACAAACAGTCCAGCCATCAAATCCTCCTTCTCCAGTTTAGAGAGAAGGGTGTTGTGGGGAACTGTGCCAAAGGCTTTACAGAAATCCAGAGAGATGACACCCACAGCTCTTTGCTTCTCCACTGATGTAATCACTCCATTGAGGAAGACAGCTAGGTTGGTCAGGCAGGACTTGCCCTCGGTGCAACTGTGCTGACTGTGTTGGTACTTCCCGTCCTCCATGTGCCACAAGACAGCTTCTGGAAGGATCTGTTCCATGATCTTTGCAGGCACTGCACAGTTCAGTTGTTTCCAGGGTCTTCCTTTCTACCCATTTTAGAAATTGTTGCAACTTTTCCCCTTTTCCCAACTGGGACTTCATTAATTCACCTAACTTGAATTATCACTATATAAAATCAGCATTGTAAACAGATGAGTAAACCCATGCATTGCCTGGATTAGGAACTGTTTTGCTGGCAGATCTCAGAACACACTTGTCAAAGAAAAAACACTAAAGAGGATGTTTCAAAATGGCTTCTTGAGGATCAGTGTTAAGCCCAAAGACTTCAACATCTTCATTGATCATTTGGCAATAAAGTCAAAGTAAGCATGATGAAATTTAGCAGATGAAACAAAAACTGGTGAAGTGTTAGCCCATGCTGCATTCAGGGTAGTCACAGAAAACAAAGCAATTGGATTCATTGACAAGGCTGGTTCCTCCTAATGTGTGCTTAAACACAGTTTCAGTGCAAGATCCTGGGAAAGTAAGGATTTTGAAAAGGCCATGGAATTACAGCAGATAAACTATTCAGTATGAGCATCTCAGTTTACAGCCACACAGGGAATTTGTTGCAAGTACAAGCAGGTGAACATAGAGTTAACATTTGAGGGCCAGGGAGCAAAAGAACCACCTAGAATGATGCACGTATAGGAAGGATGTTCTCCAATGTCCACTTCATTTTCAATGCTGAAGAAAAGTTGAAATTGCTTTGAAAAAAAAAAATTA
>VZTT01046926.1:692-11384 GCA_013400855.1 Buphagus erythrorhynchus
GCAGAGCTCATGTCTGTGGAAGAAAGCAGAGGAAAGGAGCAGCAGGTGCTCTAAGGTGCTGCTCTCTCTCAAAAACCTGGGGCAAGACTCTCAGCTGGTGGAGGACAGAGATACTCCAAAATTCTGGCTCCCAGCCAGAGGCAAGCATGGCTGCTTTTAAAAACAGCAACTGCTGACAGCAAGGTATGGAAACAAAAGCATCAATAACCTTAAGTTACTTTTACCTCTCTGGCTCATTTCCTCTGAGACTCTGCTGTCTCTTACTTCCACAAAGATGTTCTGCCATTTTCTTTTCTCCTTCAGGAAACTAAAATTGTTAAACCTGTGCAAGATCTGCCTTCCATTCTATGTTTACTCTGAGAGTATATAGCGTCCACTTAAGGTCTTTTTTTCAATCTGAGATATAAAAAAGTTGAGGAGGNTGATATATAAAAAAGTTGAGGAGGACAAAAAGAGTGATATGTTCCATCACCTTTTCCCAAAAAGCCAGGTAAGAAATTGCATATATTTAAATAGAGTTTACTTTTAGCTAGAGTTTAAGACAAGCCATTTTGATCTGAAAAGATGAAATAGAAATTAATTTCAACTGTGTCAAGAATTGAGCAAATTAATGTGTAGTTTTTTGAGCACCACCCTTCCTGTGCAGACAGGAGTTATAAGGAGACACTCTCTCAAAGTTCAATTATTTAAAAGTCTTAATAGATGCAGCTTTTCAAATACTATTTAAGGACAAGACACTAAAATATCCTGAAAAGGGGAGCTAGAGAAAAAAAAGGACAGCTCCCCATCATCCTCTGGCAACACAGACTCTGCAAATAGAACACAAATGGAAGTCAGGGTCCCACATCAAATTAACTCACAAACCTTGTTTCCCTCTGGACAATTCTGACTCTGACACATACAAAACTGATTAGAGATCTATTTTCACAAAAAGTCTCCTATATGGTCTCAACTGCCAGCAAGGACTTTTGTTCTTTCATGTTCCAAAGGACCTGTGCTCTTTTATTTGGTTTTGGTTGTTTTTGTTTTTTTGGTTTCTTTTTTTTTTTGTGTGTGGGTGTGGGGGTTTGGTTTTTTTTTTTGTTGTTGTTTTTTTTTTTTTTTTTTATTTTTTTTTTTGAGTGCGTGTGTGGTTTTTTTTGTTTGGTTTTTTTTTTGTTTGTTTGTTTGGTTGGGTTTTTTTGTATTTTTTTTTCTTTTTTTGCTTGCTTGTTTTTTTCCTAAGGATGGAAAAGCAGAGAAAGCAAACAAGTTTTTCTAATGGGGATCAATGACCTCTCCCTGTGGCCCAAGTTAGCAGACAAGTGCCTCAAACTACCAAAATGTGCTGTTCATCACAACCCATTCCAGAGATGTGCTTCTCCTCCTGCAGGACAAATTGGAACCTGACTAATGTTGCCTAACATGAAATCACATTTCCTCCTCTCCTCCTCACATGAAACATGCTCGAGTGCCCAATGAGCTCATTGAATCTTTACACATGGCTGTCTGAAACTTCTGTGGGTACCGCCTGAAGTAAAAAATTTTCTGAGTCAGTTTAAATTAAATCATCCTACCTAGACTGCTTTTTTGAAGGCCAGTGAGACTGGTGAGATCTGCATGCAACACTGACCCAGCATTCTGTGTAATATTATAGCATATAGCATTAATTCACTTGAAAATTATGTAAAAAAATACTTTATTTCCTCCACCTTTTTCTTTTCCCCAAATGACTTACACTTTGACTTTCACGAACTGCATCTTAAATGATCTCTCAGTTGACTACACGACTGGTTCCAAGACTTACAGTCCCCTAATTAGCCACATCAGATTGGAGTAATTATGGAGCAGAGCAGACCAAGGCACCTGCAATTCCCTGGAAATTCCTGTCCTTGGAAATGACTGCAAAGGAGGAGGCCATGGCAGCACCAAGAGTAAGGGGTTTTCAGCCCTCAGCCCAGCATAGTGCAATATCTGCAAACACTTTTGGGTCTAGGAGTGTGGAATTTCCCCAGTTCACCCTCATCTCTCCTTTTAGAGCAGAGTCTCTCCTGCTTGCCCTTTTCTTGTGAAGAAATACAGCCACCAGAACTACAATAATTTGGATTTCTCTGCAAGATCTTTACAACAGACTCGTTGTCTCTTGTTCAAATTACCATTTTTCATCCTCCACCAGCTCAGCTGTGGTTACAATGCAGATTTTTCTCCCACACAGTGACAACCAGAACCAGCTGGACCAGTGTTCAACTAGTTGGTTTAGAAACTTCATCAGGGAAGGTTTTTCTCTTTTTCCTACACACTACAAAGGGCAGACAGAGGAGCTCTTCCTGACACACACTGGAGGTTCTGGATAGAGAGATGTGGATAAAGGAGAACAAAAAGTTGAGCCCTAGCCTTCCCTGTCTCCAAGAACCACATTAAAAAGTGAACTACTCCCTCCAAGTCTTCAGGAACTTTGCACTTCTGCCATTATATGAATTATCATGAATTACAACAGCTTGTATGGACCAAAATAACACTGAAATACTGACCAGTATTACTTTGCTTGTCACTTGATTCTACAAGGGGTGGGAGTGAGGAGGTGGCTGACATTCTCCCAGTTTTTTTCCTTAATTATTCCCCCAGAACACCTCTTTTCCCAGCCACGGGCACAGCTCATCACCCCAAGTTTTCACCTGCTGGGGTTTGCACTAATTTTCCACTCAGGCTTTCAGAAATGGAACAGCAGCTTTCCAAATGCTGTTGCAGAGCACTGCACAGGGCTCTTGCTTCATTTTGATCATTAATGTCCTTTTGTGTCCCCATTTTCTTTCCCTCTCCTACCACGTCCCACATAGGTCACCCCTCTGTGTTTTCAAAGCTCTTTGAAGGATCTCTTAATGCATCATCAACTACTCAGTAACAAAAAGTCCAGCACAACCTTCCCTGTATTTGAAAATTTGTCACCAAAGCACCCTGTGTTTCATTCTCTCCCACGCAGCCTTTTAGCTTTGGAAAGATGTTTTTAGGAGGTCCAACAAAGCTGCTTTTCATCTTCTCTGAACCCATCCTTAAAGCTCTCTGTGTCACTCCATACCCCTGACTTTTACTTATATCAGGGTACTGCTGTAGCCACTTTGACCATCACAGTCTCATTTCATCAGGCTCCATTCTGTGCTCAGGCAGCTTTTTCTCTTATCCTGAGGCTGCAAGATTTCAGCACTCTATTTTTTTTTTTAATATGGTTGGCTAATACAATCCATAGTGTCAGCCAGTATGTCCCTAGATGCTGTGAAAACAGAATTAGACAGATTTACTTAACCATGGTCCTTGAGGAGCTGCCATGAAAGCTTTTGCCACACCACTGGCACAAAAATTCAATACAAATCCTTATAAAAAGAGACACATATGTACTACTCACCCCAATTATTGCTCTTAGCATTTGCAATGCAGTTTCATGCTCAAGATCAGAAATTGCATGAGCAGCAATGGGTTGTTTGCACAACAAGACTTCAAGCCAATGGATAAAAAATAAAACACATTCTCGTTCTTGCACCTGCAGCAGCTCCTCACTTCCTTCAGGACTCAGGGGGCTGCACATGCAGAAACACAGTGGCATGAAAAATCAGTTTTACATTTGAGATGTGCACCAGGTAAAGGAAGGAATCCTTATGAAAGGAAGTGTATCAGTTCTTCTCTCTTTCTCTCATCTTCTTTGTTGAGCCCAGACCCAACAAAGTGGTGGCTGGACCATCCACATGGCAGAACCAATGGGGTATCTAAGGACTGGTGATCCTTGCTCTCTTTCTCTCTATGTCACCTTTATCTCTCTCCTCTCCTGCTTTGTCTGGACATGATTATCCTATTCTACCCCTTACTCCATGCCAAAGTTTATTAAGGAGACTGGAAGCTCGTCAATTATAATTTTAATTGCAAAAGTTGAGATCTTGGTACCTGAAGTTTGTTGCTGGAAGTTGTGCAATTTAAAGTCTTGTTATCTAAAGCTTTTGAGAGTTAATAGTGGCTAATTGCTGGAGTTAAGGCAACAAGATAATAAAGCATAAGAATTCCCTTGACACAAGGACCGGTGTTTCTTTTCAGCCTGATGAGAATTTATAATGAGCATCTTGCCCCCCTACCAAATGGGTCAAGATATTTGGGAGTCTCTCCCTCTGGGAAGGTACCCTGATGTGTAAGCATGTTCAGAAATCCAAACATTAATCCTGAACACCACCCTCAGATGAGGATTTCTGTGATAAAGGGCGCAGTGTTTCCATCTCAGGGTGCACCTTCCAGAAGCAAGGTTGTGCCTTTTCCTCCTTCTGTGCTCTCTCAATCTCTTGAGTAAGGCAATAAAAGGCAATGAAAACTGCCTCGCTCATTGGGCTGACACGTTTTCACTTTTCAAGCAACAGAAACACTTCATACCAAACACAGCTCATGATCAATGGTCAGTAATCGAGATCATTTAATTCATGCGTATTTTTATTTCTCTACTCGTGCAGGATGCCATATACTGATCAGCTGTGTTTACACACTGCTTTCATTAATAAACCAGGGCAGGGTACATCCATTTTGCTAGCTAATTTGCTTGAAACTGATTTCCTGAGGCAGAGCCAGTGAACTGAAGCGCCTATAGTTTTTGTGAAAAATATGAAACCACTTTCCATTAGTTTTAAAGATCAGCTGCTTTATTATACAAAATACCTCATTTTTTACCTCAGTTAAAAAATAGGGAGGTTTTAAATTAGATAATTAATTATTAGAAAATGTCTGTTCTCCCCCCAGAGTGTAACCAAAATGAATCACCAATTCAGTTCATTTTAACTTCTTCCCTCAACACTCAGCAGAGTTGTTAAACTCTTCGCATGATCACTGAATCTTAAATCTATAAACCTCATCATCTCAGCAGGAGGTTTTCATCTGAAAACTCTTGTGCCAAATCCGGAATTCATTTTAAAATTCAGGCTCATAACTTCATTCCAATGTGTTTGAAAAAGCCATGGTTTTCTGTCACAATCTGGAAATTGGATGTTTCTATTACCATCTCTAGGAGGAAAATGTGCAAGAAGAATCTCTACATATTGTTACCCATTACTTTTTCCATTTGGATTTCATAAGCAAAAATAAAGGAAAATTAAAAATGCAAGTAAATCTTTGGTTTGGAGTTCTTACTGGCAGCCCAAACAACTGTAAGATTATAAAGTGAAAACTGCAAAACGGAAAAAACTGCAACACTGAAAATCACAGCTTGTTTAATGTTGCTCAGTCTGCTTTATTAATTATAAGAAACAATTACAAAGTAAATGAGTAAACAAAACCAAAAAAACACCAGATGCATGCTGCATAACTTATATTTTGTTTTGCTGGCATCTACATCAAATACAGCCCTATTCTTTCCACTGAAAGGAGAGACTGTTCTGCAGTATGGAATTGAACAGTGCTTTATCAAGACACTCAAAATAGGGGTTATGAGGGGCACAAGACCTCGTCCTCAGGCCCAGTGAGGGTCATGTTTATAGAGAAAGTGACTCTGATTCTCCAGCCATGCACTGCTGTCTCTGCCTCCTCACCCTTCTGCAGGCACTCAGGGTTGAGGATTGCTGCTCAATCTGCCCCTGCAATGGCACAGCCCTGGTCCCTCAGGTCCCTCTGTTTGCAGGGCAGGAGATCCAATCCCCAAAAACACCACGCTCTCCCTGGCCTCACACCCATTTGAACAGTCCTTTCCTAGACTGGGCATCAAAAAACTAAACGTCCATGTGCTCACAGGGCAGGACTTGGCATTTGTTGTTGTTTACAGGTCTTTTTGGTTTATTTCCCCAGTGTGGCCCCTCTTGGTGGCACCACTGCCCTTGAGGACATCCCAGGTCACCTGTCAAGGGCACCTTGCTCAGGTGAAGGTGTGAAATAAAGGAAGCCTCAGACAGAACCCACTTCAGACAAAACTCCAGAGTGATGTGACTGATCACCCACAGCCCTGCAAGTCCCCCCATTAAACCAGGATATTTATGTGTCCCACTGTCCATCCGTGAGACACCACTGTCCAGTGTGGATGTGGCAGCAGTGACAGTGGCCAGCCCCTGCTCCAGCCCAGGCACAGGACACCCTCTGCTCTCCCCACACACCTCCAGCCACCTCTCCCCAGGCCACCAGGTGTGATTTAAACCCCTGCTGACAGCCCCAGGGACCTTCTCCATCCCACAGCCAGGAACGTGCTCCGTGGTTTTCCAGGCACCCAGCAAGGCTGGCCAGCCTGGAGCTTCTTCTTCTTCTGGGCTTCTTGGAGTAGGGGTGTAACATCCACCTTTGTTTGGTCACCAGGGTCACCCCTGGATGTCCCACAGGTGACAGAGGGGTCCAGGTCACCCCTGGATGTCCCAGAGGTGACAGATGTGTTCAGGTCACCTCTGGATGTCCCACAGGTGACAGATGTGTCCAGGTCACCCCTGGCTGTCCCAGAGGTGACAGATGGGTCCAAGTCACCCCTGGCTATCCCAGAGGTGACAGAGGGGTCCAGCTGTCCCAGAGGTGACAGATGGGTCCAGGTCACCCCTGGATGTCCCACAGGTGACAGATGGGTCCAGGTCACCCCTGGCTGTCCCAGAGGTGACAGATGTGTCCAGGTCATCCCTGGATGTCCCACAGGTGACAGAGGGGTCCAGGTCACCCCTGGATGTCCCAGAGGTGACAGATGTGTCCAGGTTATCCCTGGATGTCCCACAGGTGACAGATGTGTCCAGGTCACCCCTGGCTGTCCCAGAGGTGACAGATGGGTCCAGGCCACCCCTGGATGTCCCAGAGGTGACAGAGGGGTCCAGGCCACCCCTGGATGTCCCAGAGGTGACAGATGGGTCCAGGCCATCCCTGGATGTCCCAGAGGTGACAGATGGGTCCATGTCACCCCTGGCTGTCCCACAGGTGACAGAGGGGTCCAGGTCACCCCTGGATGTCCCACAGGTGACAGATGTCTCACCCTGCCCAGGAACTGCCCAGGTCCCAACACCCTTGGATGAAATCCATCGTGTCCATCGTGTCCATCCTGTCCCACTGACTCAGGGGGAAGTTGTATTATTTTCCTTTTTTCCCCCCTTTTCTTAATCCCCTACAGCTGCAAAAGCAGAGGTGGGGAACAAACCTGAAACGTGACATCAGAAATTATGAGTTTGCAGCTTCCTCCATCACGGACATTTCCACCCACAGCTCATTTGGGGGTGCTCCCTTAGATTTCCCTCCTGTCTCACAACACAGGACTGGAGCTGTTGGCAAAAGTAAACAGCCACCTGCAACATCTACACTTGAAAGACAGGGGTGTTAATTTTGGATACAAATATTTTTACTCAACTGTCTCATTGCAAAAGGGCAACCTCGGAATTTTCTATTAAAAAAAAAAAAAAAGATAAATGTTTTACATAATTGCTGGCAAGCAACTCAGATTAAGGGCCGCAGACTGGATCATAAGAAACTCCCACAGGTTAAAGCATGACATACCTAATTCAGTGCTGGCAGTTTTTATCTCTGTTTTTGCCTGAAAAACTGGAATCCAAACCGAGGGATGTAACTTAACAATCAAGAATTTCAGAGAGGTTTTAGCCCACTCTCCAGTAGGCTGTAATACAGTTCTTTTTTTCCCCATGGTTCTTTGAAACCATAAAGTCCTAAACTATGTCTATAATAATAAAAAACTGTACATCTGATCTGAAGATTTAATTATTTAGTTTGGATATAAAGTGACAGCTTGCAATATAGATAATAGTTTTGGCAAAGCTGCAGACATTAATCTAGAGGCAGCTTCAGTGTAAAGCTATTCTGGCTACATTCAATAGAAGTGTCACTGTATTATTAAAATCAAGAGAAGCCACAAAGATCCATATTCCTCAAAAAGTTAAATCTGAAAAGCAACCTACTTTCAACGTGAAGTTTGGATTAACATCTATCAGAGCCCTTGGTCTTTGAACCACCAACTGAAAAATCAAAAATCCTGAAGTTCAACAGAGTTCAAATTGAGAAATGAAAAAAAAAAAAAAAGAAAAAGGGATAAAATAATAAACCAGAGAAAAGCAGTGGTTTAGGGTATAACATAAATGAAAACCTTAAAACACCTTCAAATAACATCATGTTCGACACAGTGAGGCTTTTTGTCTACATTTCCTGCCCTAAGTGTACTGCAGCTGTCACCTGGCTCCAGTTCTTGGCCATTACAACTTGTACCACGGATAATTATCAGAACCATTAGAAAGCTTTCAATTAACTGAAGAGTTCCATGAAAAGTGAAACATTCCATATAAAACCTTTGTGCAAAGGAAGAAACCAGGATTCCGTTAAAACCTCATGCGTGAAGAAACAAAAAAGCCCAGCCAAACAGAAAAGAATTACACCTCTTGCCACAAAAGTACATTAATAAATAAGTAAATATAGAAATATTTTTTTTTTCTCTGCCAGACAACAGCTCATGCAGTCGAAAAATTCAAGGTAGTTAGTGATAAACAAACTAGGTCACTACACAGATACCAAGGATAAATATAGTTATTTTTAATGCAGGGGAACATTCCCAGACAATTTTTTGACAGCCTGAGATATCTGTACTGAATGCAGAAAACTGTTTTGTCTACAAACATCACCAGCACTCTTCACTTTTTGGGGAATGCTTGCAGAATGTAAATACTGGATAGAGATCTGTCCTGTGTTAGTGCCTACAGATATGTTAGGAAAAGGCAAAAGCCGAAAAAATAAGCAATGGTAGCACAGAAAACAACCCCTCCTGCCCAGCTAATCCATTCTTGTACAATCCCTGCCCCTGCCATTTTCAGAGAGGTCTGACAAGACCATGTGGGGACACACCTGTGCAGCCCCAAGAACAGCACTGCCACCACACCACAAGCTCCAGAGGGATGTGATTTCCTCAAATTCCTCGTTTCCAGCAGGAGAATATGGAGTCTGTTATGTCTCAAAGAGCGTCAAGACTAAATGCTCTCCCTTTTTCACCCAGACAGAGGAAGCAGGAATTCATCAGCCACTGGTGGAATGATGCCCACCCCTCAGGATGCTCCCCAGAGCACAAACCCTGGGTGAAGCCAAAGAGCAGGGGTGATTCAAGGAGGGTAGGAGGCAAGAGAAGATGGTGTTTTGTTTTTTAAACTACATCGACTTTGAAGAAGCACCTTGCATGAGGCCAATTTCAGCAGACACATACTCCAGCCTGTAATCTACTGGAACAGCAATTTTGTGTATTTTGTTGTTCTTTTTCAAAGAACATATGTAGTATCTCTAAAATCTTCAGTAATCTTACTTCTGTATCTTAACAGAAAAATTCGGCAGAGCAAAACCAGGCTCTTTCCACAGCTTATTTTCCTACAGAAAATTTGGTCAGAGACCCTATATGAAAGGCTTTTAAAAATTAGCCCAGCTGTTACAAGCTACGTATACCATGTTGTAAACAGGCCAGGCATTTTCAATTTCAATTGTAAAAGCTCCTTGCACCTCATTTTGAAAATGAAAAATAAATGAGAATCTCCTGCTTGCCCGGTAACAAAGTGAGAATAACACAGAATGACATTAACTGAGAGCTCCCCTGAAACAGCATTTCCAGATGATTCCCTGTTTGTGAGATCCCTGGAACTCTTTGGGTAAATATTTCCAGTACACCAGCACTTCTCTCACATGCACATGAAATGAGATGGATATTCAAGCAGCTGCTGTGGCTGCAATGCTGGAGCTGGCACTACAGGAGACCCAAAACATGGCTTTTATCAAGCATAAGTCATCAAAACTCATCATTTCTCTTAAAAGTAGATGCCTTTTTCTGCTTGATGCATCGACCTTTGTTTTCAGACTCCAGAGATGGAAGGTGCAGACATGTCAAGGATAAGAGATGGGTGGCAATGACAGGAAAAAAGCTTGATGTGACATAAGGGACAAAAGATTGCTATGAAAGATGCTAGCAGAAGACTTCATGATTATCATTAGAGCATTAACAGAGTGAAAGGGTGGCTTCCTGAAACTCAGGAATTATTAAAAGTGCAGGTTTTTGCTACAATTCTTCAGCTCTGCAAATGGTACTCCTCTGGATTAAAAAAAAAAAAAAGTTATAATTACATACCAGTGATTTTTCTTCCAGTGAAGCTGGGGTACAGTTTTGGGATATTTCTCCTTCCCTCCTCTGCCTCAAAAGGAAATGTTTAGATAGAATTTAAAATTCTCTTCATATTTTTGTACAAATATAATGCTTTAACCAGAATCCAACTGGAAAAGAAACCAATGTTCTGATCTTTAATTGTTTATTGCTGTCTACAGGAAATTTTTAAAAACCCCAAAAAACCTCAAGCATTTGTATATCAAAAACCCCAAACAATCAAGCAGCAGGCTGGTCAAAATTAGTCAGGCACTAATCCCAGACATTTTGAAGAGTTTTTCTCTTTTTTCTCCTGAAGCATACAATGATTTTATCCATTTTGTCTTCTTTCTTTGCTCCTGCTCAGCCTTCACCTAGTCTGAATGAAGGAGCCAGAACCACATTGACTCCCTGGTAGTTTTGAAACAGATTTCNCACATTGACTCCCTGGTAGTTTTGAAACAGATTTCTTGCCTGGAATTAAGCCAGAGCAGGATTTCTAAGGCAGGCAGCTCCTCCTGTTTCCACTGAGAGCCCATGGGGAGCTTCAGAGCCTCGCATTCTCTGCGTGGCCCAGGAGTGATCTTTATCCACAAGATAAATATTTGCAACAAAATAATTAG
>VZTT01046984.1:16441-33213 GCA_013400855.1 Buphagus erythrorhynchus
CAAAGTATAGGCAGGACGGAGGCATTGTAGTGAAAATTCTGAAAGGAATCAAAAAACTAAATGTTCCAATCATTTGAATTGTTTTCTTTATGTTTTCCTCTAATAGCCTCGCTCAGCTGGATTTGCTGCAGTGGCAGGCTCTCATATTAATTGATGCATGTCTGTTTACTCTCCATTTTCCACAGTCCCAGGACCAGATAGAGCTGTGAGCAGACGTGAGCAAAGATGCCATAGTCATTTATTGTTCAGACACTCTTAGCAACCAAGGACAGAAACTGCAGAGGATTTGCCTGTAAAAATAGAACACAATGAGTAAAAAACTGGGAGATACTCACAAATGCAAATAAATTACTTTTTCCAGCTCAGATGTGATGCGAGGCTGTATTCTGTGTTGGGTGTTTCATCCAGGTGCCACACATACAGGTCAGCCTTGGGAGCCTGCTTATCCAAGGGGCAGAAAGGTCAGGAATACTGCAAGGCAACAAAATACTTCTGGTTATTTTTATTTGTTTCACTATCCAGTATTCCCACTGTATTAAATTCTGTGTGCTACTTGCTATCAGATAAAGAAGGGAATGAATTGGGCTTCACATCTGGCTGTAAATAACTGTGATCAAAATACATACCATTTTACTCTCTAAAGTAGTGTTATCATGTGGATATCTTGTCTGTCAGCATTATGGCACATCAAAGATAATGCTTATGTTCTTACACTGACATCTTTAGAGATCATATGTAAATCTCCTTGTTTGGCTGGCCCAAAACATTGTGGAAGGCAGACATTAAATAATCTTTTCTTTCTAGGTTATGCAGCTGCCACTGCTGTTTCCAATACTCCATTTATTTTTCATTGCTTGGTGATGTTCTCATGAGTCTTTGGCTGACCAAAAAGGACAAGACAAATAACTGGAAAATTCAAAACATCTGCAGTCCTGCAGCTTGGTATGTGGTCTGACACTGTGAAAGCATCTTCAATCCTACACAGCAAATAAAGCCAACATTGTTATTGGCAAAACTTCAGGGAAAAAGTACAGAAAATAATGATGGTTTATTCTCATTTAACTCACAATGTAAGAAAAAATTCACCTTTTCTGCTGTCTTATTGATGAAAGTGAAGCATAGCCTGGCATTCATGTGTGAGAAAGATTGGGAGAAGATGTGAGACAGATTTAAAAAAAAGCAAAGGGCTGGTTTGGAAACCAAGTTTGGAGGGTTTTTTTTATGTAAAATAAAAGTTTGAAATCAAATTGTTTCAGGATGGAAAATGGAACTACCAAGCCTCATGGGGGCTGTGTCCAAGCCCTCACAGTCCAAGTGCCTGTGTTCCCATTTGCCTATAGAAAGCAGCTCATTTTTCCAGTGACCTCCTTCCCCTATGAGCAGTCACAGCCTCCAGTTTAGGGGCCTTCCGCACTCTGTGAGTTTAACTTGTGTTTTTGGTCTTAGGCAGCAAGTGAGAATCGGAATAATTAAGCTTTCAGCTGAAATTTCTCAGTTCACTCACTGAGTTCCATGGTGTGCTTTTTAATCTACAAATATTACCCCCAAAATTGTGCTGACTGTTAAGCCTACAAAATGGGAAAGGAGGCCCCCAGTTGCTTCTAAGCCAAATATTCTCATTTCTCCTTTCCCATTACTTCCCAAATGAGACATAATTAAGCAATTTTGCTTCTTGTGGTATTAAAACTAAAGACAAAGCTATTTCAGCTATTTCTAGGCCTATTTTAGAGAGGCTATCAAAACCAATCAGTGGTAGCAATTGAGAGACAGAGAACAGATGGTATGTGATTCCAGGTTCTGCCACATTCCTATAAATGCATTAATTTACTGCTGAAACAAAGTAAGTTTTTTTTATGTCATTCATAAAAGGGGAAGATAACTTGAAAGATTTGATCAGTGATGATAATGTGTTTTCTTTGGTAAATGCCACTTTCCTCAAGCTTCACATTGTTACGTTCACCAGATCTGCAGTATAGTTAACTACAAACTCTTTTCTATGGTAATCAAGACACTACCTTAGTAACACTGTATATAAAGTCAAAATATTAATCAGTAAGGCTTTCTTTATTTCAATATGTTCTCCTTCAGAAGTAATCCAACTGGAGCCTTTTTACTGCATTGTAATTTATGAGCCAGCTGGAGCACAATACATTTTTAATAAAAATTAGGTACAAGCAGATACAGGGGATTAATAGTTGTATTATAATTTTATAGTTTTCAATATACACAGCCATGGAAAAGACAATCAAATATGGGGTCCATCTCGAGGATATAAAATGCAGTATTTATTTTTAATGGAAAGGGAATTTCATGAATTACTGAGCCATGAAGAGCTGATGGATGCATTCACTGGGCAACACAAAGGACAGCTAGAAAGAAAAGGCATTCAAAACAACAGAACACTACTATTTTTTGGAATGTACCTCCTCTGATTATGCTCCAGAGTCTCAACTCTGCCTGTTTCCATAGACTATGCACATTTTCAAAATTACCTCTTTTTCTCAGCAGCCTATAGAGTTTGGGACTTTTTTTTTTTCATGCGTTTCTGACTCACGTTAATTAACAATTTATTACACAGGGGAAAACAGGAGTAAAAGCAGTGTTCGTAAATTGATTAAACCATTAGAAGAATTATATCTTTCTCAGGTCTACTTTAAACTATATTGATAGGACTGCATAGTGGAAGTGATGCAGCTATAAATTTTTGCAGTCCTTGCAAACTTTTAAAATATGCTCTCCAGAAGTTAATATATTATTGTACATCTTTTTTCCACAAGCATTTAGGCAACAACTTAGCCACTGTTCCTGCAGTCCAAGCATCTCCATCTGATGAGCATTTCTTTTTGCTCCTAAAAATCCTAGAAGATTTTTCTCTGATATTCTTGCAAACACTTTTAAATCCTTCTAGACTTATGGGTGGGTGTCTCCTTGATCCAAAACCTTCTAGTTGCACGATGAACTTGCTGAGGAAGTGTTGTTCAGCATTTAATCTGAAAAAAATATCTGGCAATTGAATCAAAGCACATCAAAGACAATTTCCAGTAAGAAAAATAAATCTTCTAGTAAAGGGCAGCTCTTTTCCTTAGAGATGCTAATTACACTACAGCAAACCCTAAAATGTGGTGTGTGCTGTTCTTCTCCAGGGTTTAGATATGCTTTTTTTTTTTCTTTAGGGGTAAAATGAAATGAATGGGTAACAAAGGGCAGGAAATCTTCAAATACAGCATGCCAACAGTGAAATCTTTGAAGGGGCACATACTGGCAATGTAAAATCTCCCCTGGGACCATGCCTTCATCAACTCGAAAGAGAGACTGTCTGAAATCTTTGAAGAAACCCCCTCCTTCTGAAGAGATGGGAAATCTTTGAAGTTATGAAGCATGCATTAATCATTTTAGATAGGTAAACTCTGGAATAAAACTCATTCCAACCTGAAGTATTCTTTCTTGGTGCTTTGTCAAGTAAATCACACAGCACATTTCATTGAGGAGGAGAGGGTCATAGCAGCCCAGAGTGAGATTTTTTTGCAGTCTTGGAGCTGAAGCTAACTGCACCATGGGAAGTAAATTTTGACCATGGGCTGAAAGCTAGGTTAGAAGACAGGTAATATGTATGATCTGTCCAGATCCCTCTGCAGAGCCTTCCCAGCCCCCAGCAGATCAACACTCCTGCCCAGCTTGGTGTCATCTGTGAATCTGCTGATGGTGACTCAATCTCCTCATCCAGGTCATCAACAGAGATGTTCAGCAGGGCTGGGACACTGATCCTGGGAGACACCACCAGTGATCAGGCACAAACTGGATGCAGCACCATTCACCACCACTCTCTGGGCTGGATGTCCAGCCAGTTCTGAATCCAGCTGAGATTGGACCTGTCCAAGCCGTGGGCTGCAGCTTCTCCAGCAGAATGCTGTGGAAAACTGCTTGGTCTTGTGCCTGATCCTGTGGCAGTCTGCTGCATATAGGTAAAACCTTACCAAAGGAAGGCCTTGTAAAATCATAATTAAAGTCTGCTGCTTCATTAAGGTAGAAAAGGACTATGGGAAAGTGACTCAGGTGAACTGGAGGTAGGAAAACAAGTTATATCACAATTACCTGTTCACATCATGGTGTATGGTGGTTGGCTAAATTATGTTTGTTATGATTTAAAACTGTGTGACTGATAAAGGCCTGACTGCTTGAAAAAGCCTGGTTTTTGCAATAAAGGGGCTCTCCTTTGCACCTGCCAGGGGACTCAGCATCACTCCAGACCCTGACCCAGAGCTGTGCCATGGGATGGCACCAAGGGGATCAGCTCCATGACCTCACCAGGCACCATGGTCAGCCTGACAGGCTGCAGGTCCCTGGGTCCTCCTCCATCATCAACACTTTGTGGCTTGATAATGGAAAAATATCACCAGCAGCTCTAAGAGAGAAGAGGTACATGCCACATTATGCAGCCTCTGATTATCCCTCTGAAGGGCTTTATTATTAGCAGTCAAACTAGTCATTGGCTTCCCAGAGCATCCAGCTTAGAGACAGGAGACAGAGAATTAGAGGAAAAATAAATTACAGTGGCTGGATGGGAAAGCCTTGTCTCTTCTTCACAGCCAATCTATAAAATGCTATTCTCCATAAGTTAAACTTGGATGGTGTACATTTGGGACCACTGCAGTTTTGTGGTAGAGTCAGAAGTTACCCATTGAGTCACTTGGGCTTCATCATGATCCATGCACAGTCCCCTGTGCCCAGATGATGAAGGTGGGGCACCAGTCTGTGTCTGCATCTGTGATGAGCTCCAAGCAATGGTGCTGTTTCAAAGTGAATCCCCTCTTTGGCTCTGTGCACTCCAGGCTGATCCAGTTTGCAGAGCAGTTTTGATTAATTCAAATTAGGTCCTTTCTGGAGGAAAGCTGCCTCCCATGTGTGCTACTGATGTGATCCATAATGGGGACATCTTGGCTTGCACCACTGTGTAGTTGTTTGGGGAGCCTTGAATCCCAAGTCTGTTGAGAATGTTGAGCCACTGGGAATCAGACAAAATCTAGTACAAAATAAACCCCAAGAACAAATACATCACAATTACAGGGGCCTCAGCACCAGCTGCCTTGATCTACTCCTCTTCTGGTTCCAAAGGAGCCAAGTCAAACAGCCAAATTAGACTCTTTCATTTTTTTTTATTTATACATGCAAGTACTAGTTATTTAACTCTATTTCATGAGTTACCCCTAATGTCTTTCTGGGCTATATTCAGATAGATAACTGGAACATTTAAGTTCAAGAATATTATGACCTATTAGGATTACCTTTATGCTGAGGGCTCCCAATAGAGCCAGAGAAGAGTCAGGTGTGACACCAGCCAGCTCTCACAGACAGCTGTGATGTGGCTGCCCACATCTCCTCCATGGCTGCCTGTTAAATCTGAGTACAGCAGCCCTGCCAGACACTCACTTGTGGTCAAATACATTTAGATACCTGCATTGATTGTAAATCCACTCTGGATGCCACCACTTCCAGGACAGACCTTATGAATACACCTCTCTGGACTGCATTCTCCAGCTATGACAGCAAACTCCTGCTGTCTCCTTCCTCTCTCTGTTACTGGTGTTGGCCACTTCATAGCAGAACCCAGCACATCCAGTTTAGTCTTTATTTGAACTCCTAATGACAATGAGGTGGTGGATGGATACACAGAGTAGGACACTTATATGGGACAGTTCCCAATGACCTCCCCCAACCAGCCTAAAGAGAAAAAAACATCTGTGGCAGGGAGTTAAGCCAAAGCTCCAGGTCCTGAGTTAATAACAGCTAATGCAGCCTCACCAGAGCAGAACTCTGCCTTCTGGGATTTGCTGTCCCAGCTCTGTCACATGTAAACAAGACTCTGACAACTCCAGTAACTTCCAGAAATAACTTCAGTGAAACGTGTAAAATAGGTTTTTTTATATTTGCCTTGTAAATAAACCTCCTGTGTGATCAATGATCTGCATGTGCCCTTAACACTTGACATTTTCTGATCTTACATTAAAGTATAGCTGCGATCACACATCAATTTGTATTTTGGTCGTTCTGAAAAGCATGATTTGCAAAGGATCATAAGCATATTTTCTTTCCTCATAGATTTTTGGCACCCAGGCAGAAAATGTGCTCAGATAGTCTTTTGGATGTAATGAAAAGCTCATAACATATAGTTTTGTACCTGACACCATTAATATTTTCAAATTTGTCCTGTATGTCACTTTTTTCACTAACTAATAGATCATTCTTATTATAGGCATTCCTTCACTATTGAGTTATCTGGAGAAAGACATGGTTAATATCAATGAACTCCTCGTGGAATATGAAAATATCCTGGGAGAGAAAGCAATGCAACACCTGACAGGAAAAATGTTTTGCTTTTAAAAAATGAGACATATATCTCAGGGAGACAGAGAGCTTTGAGCAATGCTGAATCCACACTTATGTGCCTGTTTAAAAATCCTCTCTCATGCTATGTGTCTTTTTCTTCTCAGAGAGAATGGACACAGCCCAACATTTAAAATTATTCATTTTGTAATGCAGACATACTCCTGCTGCTAAGCTGCAGATTTCAAACCAGTTAACAAATTACAAAAATCCCTTTTTAGAAGACAGATTATTTGGAATTATCAGCTCTGATGTGCTGTTTAATTATGCATGCTTTTGTGCTAAGCATCTTTAAATATTAACGAGATATGTTTTTGCACTTATGACCTAAAGTAGATCTATGGTAAACTCACATGTCCATTGGCAGTAAGTCATCACAGGGCTGCTGTACAGCAACAGCCCTTTTTAGACTCAGAGCATGTCTGTGGTTTTTCTCTTTTGCATTACTGCCAGCACTATGGAAAAGGAATCAGGAAAATCACAACCCTGACAGAGAGCCCTTCTCAGCTGAATAGGGCTGAGATAATTCTTGCAATCACTTTCTGTCTCACTCCCAACATGAGAAAGGAGCATCTGAAAGCTGCTGGGAGCACAGCCCCAGTGATGGGTGCAGCAGAGGCTGCACAGCAGAGAGGGGCAGCTGGCTGGGAAAGGAGGAGTGTTGGGCTGCCCTTGAGCCTTTGTCCCCAAGGAGGATATTGAGGTCTTATCCTGCAGTAAGGTTCAGACCAACCTGTGTTTTGGAGAGGAGAAACCCTGTAAAAGAGATAAGAATTACAAGAGAGAAGATACTAAGAATATCACATTACTCAAGATCTGCTTGATTCCAGAGTGTAAAACAGAAGTAGGATCCTGGCCAGGATAAGCTGCACCTGATAGCCTTGTGCTCTTAAATAAAATGCAGATTTTTAATGCCTCAGTGAATATCTGAACAGATGCCTGACTATCCAGACCAGATGGATTTTAATAGTGTATCGATATGTTATTGATCTCCTGATCACTTCCAGTTTAGTCAAATCATCTTCTACAGTCATCAGGCCCAAAAGTTTCACCTGATTCCCCACGAAATAGAGTTTAGAATGCTGGTGTACAATGACTGATTTTGGCAAAAGCAAGGAGAGGAATGCTTAAACCCAAACTTCTAGCAATAACATAGACATTGATGGGCTTGAAAGCCCTTCCAGTATAATTCCTGGACTGTGGGAATATGTTTCTGGTCTTGCTCTCATCAGACACAGCAGAAACCTGAATGACAGCAGTGGCTAGTGAGAGCTTCACTGGGGCCTGGGAGCTGGTCCAGTGTCACCTCTCTTTGGGCACAGGGCCTGTTACCTGCTGCCTGGTCACCCTGGACCTGCACACACGCTCCATGGCTGTGCACCAGATCCTGTTCGTAGCCATAGCTCTGATGCAAAAACAATGTTAACATCTTTCCTTGGGCAGCTCCTCCCTGGACAAAGAGAGGAGGGAGGATGTGCAGGACACAAACCCCCTGTACCTGCTCTCCCTGGAGCTCACCTCCCCACGTCAATGTCACCGCTCTGTGCCATGGTTTTATTCAGAGCTGCCCGATCACAAGATAAGATAAGCCATCCTTCCTTTGACAAAACCTGACAGCAACACATGCCTCACATATTAAAACATGGCCCACTTTGCTGGCAGCAGATAGCATCTTCACTGCTCACAAATCGCTCATGGTGCTTGGAAGGTGCCTTGTCCTTACGGATGTTCTTGCCTGATATATTAAGCCAACACACAAGCTCATTACCTCTGCTTCTTCCACGGAGCTTACCTATATCGAAAAGCTGTCACACAGCAAAGCATTAAACAAATACAGGGGCTGCCTGGTTGTTGCTGTCTGTGGCACAGCAGGGCTTGCAGAGCATGGCAAGGCAGGGGCCTGGCTCTGCCAGCACTGCATGGGGCTGGGGGGACAGTGGCAGTCGAGGTAGCACGGGCTTCTTCTAAAAGGTGTTCTCATTTTGGCTGAGTTAGGGTCAGTTTTCCTCTTAGTAGCTATGCTTTAGATTTTGTATGAGAATAATGTTGATAAGACACTGATGTTTTATTTGCTGCTAAGTAGTGACTATCTTAAGTCAAGGAATTTTCAGTGTTTCGTGCCCTGTCAGTGAGGAGCTGCACAAAAATCTGGGAGGGAGCACAGCTGGGACAGCTGACCTGAAACAGCCAAAGGGGTATTCCATACCGTAGAACATCATGTCAGTATATTAACAGGGGCTGGAAAGGGGGAAAAATGCTGCTCAGTGATGAGCTGGTCTTCAGCCAGGAGGGGATGAACAGTTGTATTGTGCATCACTTGTTTCTTTTGTGTTTTATTACAGTGCTACTGATGATGGAGATTATTGTATTTTACTTTATTTCAATTAATAAATTTCTCTTATATATCTCAGCCAACATTTTATCTTTTTTTAGATCCTTCTCTCTATCCCACTGGAGAGGAGTGGAGTGAGCATGCAATTGCAAAGTTCTTCATTTCCAGCTGGGTTGAAACACAGAACAGGGCAAGACAGAGCAGAGATAGGGCAGGAAATATTCTGTCAGGGCACACAGGACTCAAGCATGTCATATGGCACTAAGGCAAAGCAGGAGATCAGTGATTTATTTAAGGTCCTGCAGGCAGTCTGTGGCAAAATGAGGAGAAAACCTGAATATGCCAAGTCTTCAAAGGATTATCTGTCCCTGAAACACAACTTCTTCTTCCATGTTAGACTGACCTCTCACCTTGATATGCTCTCTGAGAAACGAGCCTCCAGCACTCCTACTGTTGAAAGGATTCTCTGGAAAATAAAAAAATGATGTGATGATCTGTTACATGGGTGTCTGATGGTAAACAGCTTTTGTTTGTTCTCTGCTGCAATAGAAGAGTGACTAACCACCAACACAGCAAGGAGAGAGGTGACCCAATAATGCAGCCCATTCCCTATCAATTCCCACAGGAAAGGGTACAAATAGGTGCATGAACTGGTCTGGAAGCACCAGCTTGCTCCATCCATCCCTTTCTCGAGGTTTGTATGTGCACAGTGTTGTGTGGCATGTGGCCAGTGTGCAGGACACAGACAGCACTCAGACTGACCAGGCTGGGTCAGAGAGGGACTTAGATGTCCTGGATAAGAGGAGGAAAAATGGACAGAAAAAACACAGAGAGACCCAGAGAAGAAAACAAGAATCTGCAATTCAAATCCATTCATCCCTGAGGGAGTGGTGAAACAACTGCTTGCAATTGCATTAGTGCATTTTAATATGTTAACTGGCCCCCAGCTGCTGGTACCTGCCCCAGCAGCTGCAGTGTGGCCGGGGCCATTTCCTTCTGCAGCACAAGGTCAGACAGCTTTCCTCAAGAGGGTTAAAGCAAACAAACTTTAAATCACACAGCAACAGACTGGGAGAATACTCAAGGCCAGTTATGATTATCTCAGCTCTAGGGTGGGAATGGGCTTGCTGCATCAGGAGGGATTTTTCCTATGGATGCTATGAAATGCACAGCATTGCTGCCAGTGCTGCCTTCTCATCAAAAATTTGCTTGCATAATTTACACCAGGTGTCATTGTAGGTAGAAAATATTGGTATGTTAAGGAAGTCATAACATTGGCAGATGCTATTTTATGTAGTAATATGTGTGCTGAAGACAATAGGAGTATCTCCTATAAGTGAGTACCACTCAACATGAATAATGGCTCCAAGGTCAGGCCCCTAATGAACAGTTGTCTAGCTGTGAATATATACACTTTTTCACTCTGTTGTAGGCAACACTCTCAGCTACCCAATTAGGTTGATCTGTGAAAATAATTATTCATTATCTGAAGTCTGAGAATATAGAATTATGTATCTGAGCAGTGTGCCTCAGAGAAAAAGCACATGAAATTCGAATGTCAGATAAGGTGACTGCATGATGAATGAAAAGAATGCACCACTACTCTCAGGACCTTTCTTTCAGGAGAATGCATTGAATTCATCAAAAGGTCAGAGGAAAAAATCCGAAGTTTTTAGATCAGGTCAAAATCAAAGATTCAAATGCTAGTTTTATGAGGGATGTTACATTATGCATTACAATGGAAATTCTGATTTTAAATAAACACCAAACAAAAATAAAGGATTTTTATTTTTTAGAAAAGTGAGTTTTCTGTTGTGTTCAAACCAGTTATCTGGAAATCCTGAAACATGGCAATTGCTACTTGTATGGGGTCTCCAAAATTGCACAAGATTAATTCCATCTCACTTTTGCAGCTTCTGCAAAAGAGCTGAAGGCTGTTGCCACAACCCTCCCATTATCTGGTCTCTCAGGAATTCCCAGTGGCACTCTTCCTTCACTGAAAGGTGATTGCCTGGCCCTAGAAGACTTCTACTGATAAGTGGGATATGGGAGCCCTGGGAGAGTGACATGGGCATAAGGAGCCAAGGCTGCTGGGAAGAGCTGAATGCTTCAAAAGCCTAAGGACATCAGCCACTTAGCACCAGAGGCAATTAAGGTAAATAAAAACCCATGACATAATGCAATGACAAGGGTTAAAGGAAGGAAGAACAAGTAATAGGCAGAGGGGAGAGGTAGTCTTGCTGTGAACCCTTTGTACCCCTTCAGACTGATTAGGATGGGCTTGTGAGAGAGCCCTACCCAAGAGAAGGCATTACCCACCTCATATTCTTTCATTTCCACTCACTGAGACTGGCATTGGCTCTGTTCATTCTCCCGAGAGAACAGCAGGTTGTCCCTCCTTGGAAAAGCCCATTAGAAGATTAGAAGGCAGGCAGATCTGTGGAAATCTGCTTGGATTCTCATCATATGGGAGGAGCATCTTTTTGTCTGAGTCTCTAATTCCTATCTAATGTTGGGATGTAGTTCCTGAAGCCTGGATATGAATCTGAACTGAATCTCTAGACACCAATTTGGAAAGAAACCTCAGTGTAAAATTGATTTGGCCTCACCCTGCTTGCTTCACAACACACCTGTGAAAAGAAGCTCCCTGAAGCTCTCTGGATATTTGTCTTTTGTAGTGCCAAAGCTCTCCTCACCTCCAGCTCTGACACCACTGTTTTCCTTGCAGGTACCTGTCTGTGGACAGCTTGGCCTTTACCTGCACCTGATCCATCCCCTCCCAGGGAAGCCAATGATCCAGGGCACACTCCACTGCGACAGCCATGTGCAGGAATTGTTAATGATGAGATGCAAAAGGCGTTTCCCCATTATACCCTTTCTCCTGTGCCAAGTTTTCCCTTGTTAATTAGGAGGAAAATTTCACAACTTCCCCACCATATAATTAAATCTCGCAATTAACATGTGCACTTCAGCCATCATTTTGAAAATGAGACTTATGCAGGGAAATCTACTTAAGGGAAAGCACCAGGATGGAGGGTGAAACTGTGACACTGTGCTAACGATCCAGAACACCAGTGGTTAAATGATAGGTCTCACTGACAGCACTCTGCCCATCTGACACGTGCAGGAAAGGGCACTGTGCTTATGGATGCTAATCCAACACAGCACCAATAAAAGGGGAGCAGGAGGGAGGGTGACAAAAGCAGAGGTAAATACATTAAGTCTCAATTAGAGTACTGACACGAGAGAGAGATGAGGTTAATATATTTTAGGAGAAAACCTTTCTGTGAACAAGGGGCTGATCTCTGCAGGATGATGTGACAGAGGTGGTGACAAGGGAGAAGGGAAGCACTTTTCATTCCATTAGACCCTGCTTGGAAGTGGTGGTTAGTCTCAGGGCTTCATGGCATGCATTGGCACATCTCTTTGCTTTCCATCACCTTCCAGACACAGGCACTAGATAGATTTGGAGGAGCTGGACTCAGCCACAGCCTTGCTCTCTGTTTCTGTGATGCCAAAATAGCTTGAGATGCCCAATGCACAGGTTTGCACCCCAACTTCCACCTGGCTCAGACTCAGCACCTGGGTCAACACAGAGCATGATTTGGCTGCCCCACAAACATCCAAGCTCTGTATCTCCAGAGTGATTTTGCACCATGGATGTTTGTGTATATATTAAGCAGCATATGGCAAAATTCAGAAACCAGCACACAAATATCTTAGGGGAGGCTGCAAGTTTTTGCTGGGTAGTTACACAACAGCAGGCAAGCAGCTTTGGGTCTCATTTGGTGATTTGACACACATAACGATATAATTAAAACAAGCTTCAAAAAGGTAATCATTGTAGACTTAGTGGTATGCCATGCTGTAAGCTGGAAGAGAATAAAACCCAGCAGCTGACCACCCACCCACCTCAGCTCTTTCTATGCACAATGAGAAAAAGTGAATTGCATCTTTAACAACAATTTATGTTAACATTTTAATTGCACTGACTGAATCTTATTCAGCAGCTACAGATTTCCTCATTCCAAAATAATCCTTATTCAATTAGCAAAGTACAGACAGTATCATGAAATAGTCACAGAAATCCATCACAGAAACAAAGCATGATTTCCTTTTATGCCTCCTGACACTCACACACACACCACCACACTTATTAAGATGACATCCAGCATTCAGGCATAAAATCTTAAATTACAGAGTGATTGAGGCTTTTCAACTGATCCATAAAAGTACGCACTTAGCAAAATGTAAGGACAGGTAGAAGAGATGGATAACACCCAGTGCACTGCTGTTTCAAGGCAGGCATTGAGGCATGCAAAAATAAACATTTGCTGAGATGAATGCAGAGTGCTATTTGTACAATGCAACATGGCAACGACCTCTAGTAATAAAAATATCTGCAGATTTAAGCCCAGAGGACTATATTGCATATCAATAGCAATAAAACCAGCAGAAATAAAATGCATTATTTATAGATCTATTTATAAAACCTAAATACTTCTCCAGTGGACCTACTTCTGTAGAATGAACTGTCTTCCTCCCCCTCTCTCCTTTAGCAGTTTGTATGACAAGGTAGCAAAGAAATATACCATTAAGAAAGATCTTTGTGAAAGATAAAGAATAGGAATTAGGAAGAGATGCAACTCCCTCCTGCATAACTTTCCTGGTGATATGATCTGCATTTTCATTAAGCATTCCCACTTAACACCTTTGGAAGTGGGATTGCAGGCAAACCCCAGGTCCATACCATATTCTCACTAGGAAGGTTGATTCTGCCTAATAAAGTTGAACAGGATCTCTGCCATTAATTTTAACAGCAGTTAACTGGATTTTGACCAAGGTTTTTCCTTTCCTTTCCTTTCCTTTCCTTTCCTTTCCTTTCCTTTCCTTTCCTTTTTTTTTCTTCTCCCCAGTGTAAATCTTTTTTTTTTTATTCAATGAACACACTAAAATGCCACAAAGGGAAGGAAGGTATCTGTCACTCAGATCTCTCCTTAAAACACTCATGTTGTTTCAAACCTCACATTGCTTTTATCTCACTATCACTTATAAGACCATTACAAATAATAAATCCTTCCTGGGATGCCCCATTTCATGGACCAAAGCAATTCTCTGTTCACAGGAACAATTTTCTTTCCTTATATATATATCCCCTAGAGCAAAACTGTGGGTGCTGGAGTTACTTTGCCAATGAAAAAAAAATTACCAGAGACTTAAAAGATTAGACTGAGGAAAGTAATGGATTATACTGATGGACTCAATCACCTACATTTGCTTGAAGAGCCTAAGTGTCTTCAGATCTGACCACAAGCTGCTGAGTAACACACTGAGTAATTTAAACAGTGGACAAAGGCCTTGAAACAGAACAACAGACTTCTGTTAATCAGCACTAAGACATTGTCCTGCTTGTTGCCTTTCCTACAGCCCCCAGCACAGAGCCCCTCCACGATGTGCCCCCTCCAAGGGCAGCAGCAGCTCCCCACAGCCAGCCCATGTGAATGGGAGCTGATGCCACAGAGATCAGAATCTTTGTCTGTTCTTGTTGCTACTTGTCCTTCCAATGAGAAATCCATGCATTCAGATTACTGCAAATTACTCAGAAATCTCTCTTCACCCCCTCACAGCTGCTGTGTAACTTGCACAGTCGTCCAGGTCTTTGCTGGACTTGACCACAGACTTCAAGAAAAGTTTTGTCTGCTCTTTTCTTTTATTGTGCTTATTTCAGAAGTATCAGACTGAGCTACCAAATCCTATCTTTATTTTTTCATCCCTTCTGCTCTGGGTGCTTTCAAATTAATTAACGGTAACTCTGGCCCTTATGATGCTGGTAAAGTAGCATGAGCAGTGAGTTAAATAAGATGAATTCAATCCTGCTGTTACTTACCTTGGTGAAAATCCAAAAGTTTTACTGTAAAATTGTTTGGGTTATAGCTGTGTGGGGAAAAAAAAAAAAAAAAAAAAAAAACACAACAAAGAAACTTAGGCTAGCAGCAGTAGAATTAGATTACTACTTCCAAAATATCTGGAACTTCATCTCCTTTGTCTTGACAATTGAATTCTGGTCATCCTGCCACTTCAATTTCAAAATTCTGGATGTTGAGTTCCAAAGCATGAGCAGACCTTGTGAGCAGAGGGACTGAAAGCTGGATAACCTAGTTTTTTACATCTGCATGAAATGCAATTTAATTCCACCTGTTCTGTACAAAGGAGACCAAAAGGGGTTTACATATAATTTTTCAAGACATACAGATTACTGGACAAAGAACTTCACCAGATGTTTTCAATAGATCTTTCCTGATGGAGTTGTATCTTTTTACATACGAATCTCACCTAGCTCTCCCACAGACTTGAAGCAGCCCATTTTTCTCCTAATGAGATAAAAGATCAGATTTCCTATGGCTTTCATAAATTTTACTCCTAATTAAGTTCCTGTTAATGGGGTTGAGAAGGGCATCTTTATTTCCATCACACACATTTTTGCTTTTGTAGGATTTTTTTTTTGTTGTTACTTGGATTTCTCTGGCTTTCAGGATTTTTAGAGGGTTTTGTTGTTTGCTTTCTTTCCTTTTCTAATTTTGTGATTCACTTGTCAGGCAGAAGTGTCAGTGCAAAAAACTGTGTGCCAGTTACCCAGCACCATTTGGTTTTCTGGTCTATTCAAATTTGTTAGCTTTTTCTTTAACTTGGAGAGTGACAGAAATGACAAAAATTCTTTCTCACCAGCTGAGAGTGGGTGATGCTTTGGAGCCAGCCATGTAGCTGACAACAGTGCCACCCTGTGTCCCTGTAGGCTGGGGGACCCACTGAAAACTCATTTATTAAACCCTTCCCAGACACACCAGTTTCCTCCTCCTCTCCCACATCCACTAGCAGACTCCTTTTCTGATACTTCCTGGCAATTATTTACTTTCTGAGCCTCCTCTTTAACTTTCTGCCAGGAGATGAATTTATGGCTGCCTGGCAGAGTGCAGCCTTCAGAGCAGCACAAATAATAATTTGAATAAGGCACCTTTCCTGAAACAGTTTGGGTCTGTAGTTTGGATAGAAATGGTTTGATGAAGCTGCAAATCAATATTACTCTGTAAATTTTTAATGTTCACACCATGTGAAATGCTGTAAATAAAATAAGCTAACCACAATAGACTATTCTTTGTAGTTCATTTTAAAAAATGTCAGTTCAGCAGTATGGCTAACTACTCGCTGTAGATATGGCTTTAAAACTGTCTAGGCTAATACATCAAGACCAGAATTTGAATAACCTCTAGTGGCAGGCAATTTTTCAGAACTCCCAAATACTACAATAAGTAAAACTAGAATTATTTTCAAGTTATGTGCTGAAATGGACAGGTCAGAAAATAAGTAGAATGAGAACAAGATTCCTGCACTGGAATGTTTATTAGTCCAGCAAAGGGTTGTTAATAATTAGAGGTGAGCTCAGAGTGGAGAACTCAGATCTCAATTTCAACCCTGGCTACACAGAGTTCTCCTGGGAGTTTGGAGCTGGGGGATTTCTCATGAAGTGACCCCATTATAGAAATGTGTAAGTACCATTTTTGTTACCTTAGATCCAGGCTTTAAAGGTTTTCTTTTTCAGTCCTAACCCATTATCTGTTTCCAGAGATATATTTTACAAGAGGAGCAAGGGGTAATGGCTGTAAAATGAAAGAGGGGATTTTTCAGTTGGATACAAGGAAGAAATTCTTCCCTGTGAGGGTGGTGAGGCACTGGCACAGGCTGCCCCGAGCAGCTGTGGCTGTCCCATCCCTGGGAGTGTTCAAGGCCAGGCTGGATGGGGCTCTGAGCAGCCTGGTCTGGTGGAAGGTGTCCCTGTCCATGGCTGAGGATTTGGAACTGGATGATTGTTAAGGTCCTTTCCAACCCAAACCATCTATGATTCTACAATTCTATTAACCAGTGCACAAAAGAGCAAAATAATAACCTAAGCATACGTGACAGCAAGACCTGTTTGAAAAAGAAAAACAAAGCAAAACCACAAACCAGCGCCAAAAAAAAAAAAAAAAACAAAAAAAACAAACAAACAAAAAAAACCAACCAA
>VZTT01046984.1:38963-107129 GCA_013400855.1 Buphagus erythrorhynchus
TTCTACTCTGTGGACTTTTCCTTTCCCTCTGAGAACTGACATGGTGTAATTAAGCACCAGTAACTCCCAAGACCTTGACTGTTTAAGTCACATATTCTCTATAATTGCTTACTTCTTTAGTGCTACCTGGACTGCAGCTCCAAGTCAGAGCTTATTCAGCAATTCTCCTCCATCAGCTTTTTGTACAGTCCAGCTCTTTGATGTGTTTGGGGGGTAATGCATTTAATGAACAGTAGAAAAGGAAGTTGTCACTGTCTCAAAACCCCTTCAAGATAGTTCTTTTTCAAAGTCCAGATCTCCAGGGAACACCAGTGTCTCTCAGTCTCTTCCTAACTATAACCCTAATTTGAAGCACTAAACATTTATTTTAGTAAACCATCCTGCTAAAAGATGACAGGAAAATTCAATCCCTGCCAGTGTCACTGGGGCAACACAATTATCAAGGCTGTACCTCGACTTACACAAAGAAAGCTCAGCTGAGCTTTCTGAAGGATACCACTGCTGTTTAGTTTTCAATTCCCAGGGTCTATCACACCATCTTGATGCTCAAAGACCTTAATTCATCTTTCTGTCATATCCACCCATCACCTACGAGGCGCTTTTCGAATGAGGTTCATCCTGCCTGCTAGCATAACACAGTCATCATCTGTCCTGTCATCTGAAAAATATAAATGTTTCATGCTCCACTAATAAATCTGCTACAATATTTGCTGTTGCTTGTGCAATCCAGGGCCCTGTTTCATGGAATATTTATAAATCACTTGCCTGATGATAATGTTCATTGCTAATTGTGAGCATCATCCTGCCTCCTGCCCCACTATGCAGGGCAAGAGAGGTGCTCCAGCGTGGATCTGAGCTGTCTCTCTTCCCACTGCCTTTCCCACCACAGCAGTGTGGAAGAGGGGAAGATTACCACGTGCAGAGAAAAGCAACATCAAAACCATTTTGCTTGATTTCACATTTGACGAGAGAAACTGCAGGAGGAAGATTGCAGAAGAAAGCTGTGTGGGAAAGCTACACTTTATCATCCCCCACACCTTTCTTCCACCTGGGTGCTGCCTTTAAATGGCCCTAAAAAGCCAATTGCACCACCTCACATATTTTCCTTTGTTCTGTGTATATATTTTTCTCTGTCCAAAAACCCATGGTTTGAGGGTTTGCAGGAAAAAACAGGTCATGGGAAGTCACTGCTTGCCAAAGAGAGCTTCAGTTCAGGTAAGTCTCTTTGGAAAGCTAAAATACTGGGAAAGTTGGGATAGTGAAGGGATAGAATTATGGTCACCTATTTCATTTTGTATTTTGGCCAAAACTGGAGAAATGCCCTGTGCTCTTGGATTATGTGAGGTAAAGAGGTGGATTTTCCTTTCTTGGAGATGGAGAGAAGGGCTTGAGGAAACAGGAGAGTACATGAACACACATCATAAATATTTCTGTGGCATCCAGACACTGCAGCCATTATAGAGTTCCTTGGCCCTAATACTGTAGCTGAAAACCTTTGATTTCTTCCCAAATTGCTTAGACCCAAAATGAGCAAGACAGGCCAGGAAAAGGGAGTTTTCTCCCTGGATTTCAAAAGAGATGTTAGGACCCCGAGCAGCCAACTTCTCATGCACATTATTGCCTAGAATTTAATGAAATAAAAACTTAGGCTGAGCAATGGTGTGAGCTGAAGCCAAGCAAGGCTGTGAGCAGCTTCCTATGGATGGACAAATCAGAAAATGTGCCCCAAGAACTTTGGAGAAGTCTCTGCTGGTGCAAGCAGGTAGTACCTGGTATCCTCACTCATGCTTCCAAACTACACCTCCTGTTTTCACATAAATTGTCAGACCCCAATATCTTTAACAACCTCCACACTGGCTGAAATCCATGCAAAATCTGGTTAAAATTGGGTGGCAGAGTCCATCAGGGAGACAGGAACAATAAAATAAATACCATTTCCTAGAGAAAACCAGATCAAAAAAGAGCCTGCAACCCTCAGTCCCTCCTTCCTTTTGACCAAATCGATGCATCCCTTGGTAGAGCTGAGTATTGATCTGTTTTATGCAAACAATGGAGTTTGAAGCTTTAGATTTATGCTCCTTGCCCAAAGACAAGCTCATGTCTGAAAGAGCACGAGTTTGTGCACTGCCTAATGGCTCTTGCTCAATCACTAATCATCCCAGTTCTTAAAGATTTTTAAGTCAACTATTGACCTATATTATTCTGCCTTGAAAAAAATGTTATAAGCTGTACAACAAATTAGGGCAAAAAAGCCTAATCAAGACTGGTCTCAAACCTCCAAATCTTCCCATTAAGAGCTGCTTCTATTTCCTATTACGCATTGTTTTGGGTAAAGGATGTTTATGAGGTATTAAGCTTTTTATCGGTTTCTCCTCCATTTTAATTTTCATTGTTGCACATTTGAGTGATAAAAGATCATGAACCCTTTTTCCCAAGTTATTTATTAACACTCATTATAAAGGGGAATTGAGGGGAAATGATGTGAAACTAAATGGCCCAGATTTTTTCTTCCAGCAGGACCTGCACTGGAATCTATTTTTCACTACTGACAGGCAGTACACAGCCAACACTCACACAGACATCAGGAAAATTCAGGCCCAAAAGTGATAAAAGACAACTGAATCCATCATTATTTTTCCACTTCACCTAGCTAACTCAAAAATCACTGGCTGCTCACTTAAAAGTCAACACAGCTGCAAAATGACGCAAATACCATTAGCGACAAGATGACATTTCTTCCATTCATTCATTTATTTATTTTCAAAGAGAAGGTTTGGCATGCTGCAAAATCAGGCTACAGGTGCAATGAGCTGATGCTGCATCTCACAGGCTCTGGGATAGGGAGACACTGGCAATGTAGAGTGAGTTGCTGCACTGTTAGGAGATGGTTAAACTGGGAAAAATGTATCTACAAGTATTTCATACTGAGGTGGTTTTAATTCTTTATACTGGAATTGTTCTCTGATAACTATGAGTCTTTGTTTCAGGAAATTTTTATAACTGTATAGTATAGGGATGTGTGTTTGGATCTCTTAAAGTGTCAATTGGCTGTTTTGTGGCTGTTCTAAAAAGCATTTAGTGAAATAGAATTTTCTTGTCTGTGTTATAGGATCTTTTGTTTAAATATACATGCCTCCATATATTCCCAGTGCTTATTTTGTTGTTGCATTTACACCAGCTTTTGCTGCTGTGCACATGTAGATTCATACTTCCTAGAACCAGCTCTGTGATGGAAATACACTTCTATGTGCTAAACTGGTTCTCACTTTTATTTTAACTACAATCAAGCTGGAATGGTTGAGAATGCTGTCATTAAATGGAATTCTGTATTTTACAAGCTTCATTTGACATACCATTACCAGAAAATTGCTCAAACTTTAAAAAACAAGAAAACCTGACTTCTCATTTTTCTATCTTGCTAACTGCCCTAACTCAACCCAGAAAAATCATGCTTTCCAAGAAGATTAATTCTGAAGCAGTTCAAGTTGTTTGAAACATCTTCAACTAGGAAGCAGTAGCATTCCTGAAGGTACAGCTCTTAAAACAAAAGAAAGTGACATGAAGATTATGGAATTTGGTGAAAGTGCTGAAAGTCTCCAAGCTTCTTCTGCAGGAATTATTCTGTGTCTGGAAAATTTCTGTGACTTTGCTGTCTTACACTCCTACTTCCATCTGAGTTGTAATGAATTTCTGATCATTTCCATTCAATGCTCTGTGTACTACCTCCGACTAGAACAGAAGAATGCAAGGTCTCAGAGCAGTTGTTTCTGGCTACTAATGGGTTACATTTTTCAGAAAGCCAGATGAAGGCAGGATGAATTTTTCTCTACTTTCTCNGTGACTCTGAGTGATCAGTGTTTGCAAATATATATGTGTAGGTTTTACTTTAGAGCCATTTGGTTGCAATGGAAAGCACGTGTGTAGCCATTTTGGTTATTACTATCTACATTAATATAGCAATAGTAAAGCATCAAAATAACACTTAGGAAAATGTGTAAGGAAAAGAAAGAGAACAGAAGAAAGGACAAGGTTAGAAAATATCTCAGCACCTGTGAGATGAGACTTGGTAGTTACAATTTCGATGTCTGTTGGTCGAAGTGGTGACCACAGTCTTGTCAATCTGGTGGAGAAAGTCTACAAAACACCAAACTTCCATGGGGTTTATATTAGGCTTGGGCTGGGTGGCAGAGAACTGGGAGTGCAAAGACTTCCCGGAAACCCACTGTACAATTTCTCTTGTAATAATCAGTCTTTTGTGTTAATGATGGAAAATAACAGGGGAAAAACAACCAAACCCAAATGGAGAAAGCCTGGTGAAACAGATGAAGTGTATCATTGTGTTTTGAATTCATTCCACAGTACTCACCACACACAGATTCCAACTGGGAGATGTCTGACCACCCTTATAAAGATAGAGCTGCTAGTACATGCCATGCTATATAGAAAACGGAGTGTTAATGGTGTAGCTGTTGGCACCAACCACCCTCAGCTTCTTGAAATGTCCACACAGCACAGAACTGCCACTGGCTTCAAAAGCATCCTTTCTGATTTTCCAAGGCCAGGTCACATTCCCACTGTCTGAGCAGCTGCATTGCATGTCAGTCTCACACATGAAATGGCAAAATCAAGCAGTCAGATGTCACATCTTGGCACTACAAAACCATTCATCATTATCAGCAAATGCAAATAAGGGGACTTGAAAGGAGAGACGAGCCTGAAGCCTTTTTCTAAAAATCAAGATTATTCATTGGAAGACCCCTCCCCCCCAGCAAATTGCACCTTGCTCAATATATTGACCTTGGATGGATAGATGAATCTTTTAGTGCTCTCATAAGCTTCATTTACATTTCAGTAGGCATTAAACAATTAAGCCATGTTGGGATACAACTCTGCACATTATTTATGTGTCTATCAGTGTTCTTCCACAACAAAATTCTAGGACTTCACGAAAATAAATAAGACCCATGAGAAAGAAAAATCCATACCATGTTTTTAAAATTCAGTCTAAGGTACAACAAATACTTTTGGCTCATCCTGAGCATAGCAGGGTTTTTGAATGCAGTGGAAAAGAGGCAGAGCGAGTAAAATATATTTTCAGATTTCATGAGGGAAATTATTGCAATAAAGTAAGTTTTGTAAGTGCTATTCTATAATCCTACACTGGTAATTTCAACTGACTAAAACAGCTTATTTGCTAGCATCTTATATGATTGCAGCTAATCAAGTGATCAAGATCCACACAGATGCACCTTCAGAGCTAGCCTAGGCAGAGACACACATGCAGGGTTTGGGAACGTGCACCCAGAAGGCAGAAGCTTGGCCAGAAGAGCAGAAGATACACAGTGCCTGGGGACTTGGTGTTGAACCTGTCATATGCATAGTCTCAAACACAAAAATATTTTCATATTTCCTCAACTGAGATGACACAAAGTACTGCTTTCACTCGACGTTCAGGGGTCAGTTCAGGCACAGACATAAAAGAAATGGTCCCTAGAATGCACTGCTTGTATCAGCAATCCTCTTTGGCATTAGGAAAGCAGCCTTGGAGATGATGTGTTGCCTGACTTTAATCCAATAACTCTATTGAATTTGTTGTTTGACCTTTTCTTTCCTTTGGATGGCGTCATCCATGGAGTAGTATATCATCATCATCATCCTCACTGAAATGATGCATTTCACTAATAGATCATTAGAAGGAAAGCTCACTCTGAAGATATACGGGTACAATAGATCACGACAGAAAAGGGCGTACTGTTGATGTACTACCCAAAAGATTGCAGAGTCCAACAAGAAGGAGGTCCAAGAGGAAGCGTGTTTAATTGAGAAAGGATGACTGCACCACAATAAAAAGCCTTTAATACTTCCTTACTTGCCTTAATGAAATCAGTCACGGTGGATACTTGCGCTTCTCGCTTCCCTCAGCATGAAAGAACCAAAAAATTAATCTCTTTTTTTCCATCCTGTTGCACATTCTGGTCCTTGCACATTAATGCATGGGGACCTGTGGCTCTTCATCAGTTCAGAGCTGTTTTATAGGCTCAGCCATGGTGTGCAGCAAGCAGGATGGCACTGCCAGGGCAGGGAGCAATGCACAGCACAAGTCCTTAATGGGAAGGACAAGAAAATCCAGTGGGTCAACAAAGACAGATAAAATGAACTGCCCTACAGGAGAGCTACATGTGAACCTCTGCAGTGCAATTAATGCTGTGACCACATATGTTCCTGCCATGAACAATTGCCAAATCCCTGCTTTCTCTGAGGCTCCAGGTATGTATATCCTAGCTCTTGGTCACCTGAAGATTTTGTCACGCTGGAGGGTCAGAAGTGTTACGAACCCTTGCAAGTGAGGAGTTATTTGACTTTGTCTGTATGCATTGCTTTTTTGATCATCTCCATCTCATCTTTCTCAATATGTCCCCAAAACCTAGCTTCAACTTGACTAAGATCTGTATTTTTGTCACAATTTCCTGAAAAATTTTTCCAACTTGTTGTTGCCTTGCATGTTTCCAGACAGCCATTTACATATGGAAAGCTGTATCCAAAAGACACATCCTGAAATTTTCCGTGCAAAACCCCGCTCCCTCGCACGTTGAGCCCATCTGCCTCTTTCAGCATTCCACGTGGGTTTGGAAGCAGAAGAGTTTTGGTGCCCATCCTGAAAGCCTTCACATTGGATGTGAGAGTCTCCCTGCTGTCATTAGCTCTTTGCCTGATTAATTATCTGCTCCATGCTGGAGAGGGGCACCTGCAGTGCAGCGTGGGGACAGTGCTCAGACTGTGCCACTCCTCCAGCCCCTCTGCTGCCATCAGTAATTTCACTCCCTGTCGTCAACAAGCGTGGCAGAAAAGTAAAACACAATTAATTGTGGTGCCAAATAGTAGCTTAATGCTTAATTGCACAATNAAAATTACTGTTCATTAACAAAGTGGTTCCATTACCCGAAAACATATTTAAATCATCATTTTCTCCATTCCGGAAATAATGCCATTTCGTCTTCAAAGGATAAATACACTTTAAAGAAAAGCTTCAGCTGGAAAATAGTGTCCCTAATAAATCTAATGTCAGATGTTTAATGTGCCAATTTTTTTCCCCACAAATAACAAAGACAAGAAAAAGCTATTTTGAGCCAAATCAGTTCATACCTCATGAAGTATAAAGGCAACTTGTAGAGATTTGTACTGTTGTTCCACTCACAGTCACAAGGAAATTCTACAGATTTTTCTGTGGCATGTCCCCCAGAAACCTAGGCAGTGACTTAGGTAAGGGGCCAGGTTCAAGCACAAAGGGTCAAATGTATTTTTCTTTACCTCCAAACCTTTTAAAAATGATTTACTGCCTGACTGTATGGGACATGAAAGGATAACGCTGTTTTCAACACTCAAACAAATGACATACTGGAACTGACATTCTTTTACATATATTTATGCATCTTGATCCAGCTGTCTCCCCAAGCTGACAAAACTCCCGTGGAAACAAATGGGATTTTTACCTGAAAGTGACTTCAGGATTGGCCCCTCTTTTACCATTGTTAAAATATATCAACTCTCTGAAAATCCAGAATTACTTCACAGAAGTAGTGAAGACATCCAACTATTTCACCAATTTTAAGAAGTACTAAATCATGGAAATTATTTCAGAATACATCTTTAGTTATCCTTAATGCTTTCTCATTTCTCTCTCTGACTGAAATATTATAGAAATTCATTGAAGAATAATAATTGTCACATTTGATGTACATTTTTATTAACAGTACTATAAAAATTCAATTATGTAGCAAAGGGTGACAAAAAATTTCCTTTAAATTATGCAGTAAACAAAGCACTCTAAAAAAAGAATCATTTGCTCATGTCATATGTTAAAAATCTCAGCTCCATTGGCTGAGGAATTTAAACTAATTCTCTTTGTGTCTGGAAGCAGATTTCTCCTTTCCTCTCCCCCTGCTCCCATTGGGGATTGGAACTAGATGATCTTTAAGGTCCCTTCCAACTTAAGCCTTTCTATGATTCTGTGATTATCCAAATGCTTTCCTAGGGAAAGCTTATTTAGCCAACAATCTGTGCCTTCCAGACGTGGTGTTTCCTCTGTCCACTCTGAAAATTCCCATAGCTGACATTCACTACGGAGGGAGAACATAGCTGTACAGATGGATTAATAACAAAATCAAGATGCAATCTCTCCCACAAACTATTTCTCCACTGATAAATTTAGTAGAAACCACTGGCCAAAGATAGTCTGCTAGTTGGTAGTTATCAGTAATGTCATTACTAGGGGGGATACTGAAATATTCCTCTGGACTGTGTTTAAGTGGTTCTGCCTCTGGCATACAGATATGTGAAACCATTTTACCTTGCACAACAGGAGATGATCTAGCATAAAATGATCGATTTTTATGCTTATCATGCAGAACTAGATTGCTGCTGTCTTCATTTGGATGCACAGCAGAGCAGTAAGCAGTCTCCTTCCTTGTCTTGTCAAACCAGGGCTCCACCACACAGAGAAAGAGGGTGCTGATCTGAATTCCTCCATGTCCCTGTAAGCAAATAAATAAATGTAAAGGGAAAGGGAGAGATAAACCTAGGTTTTGCAATCAAGTTGGGAGGAGGAAATCTGCTGTTCTGTCAGTATGTAGGCAGATTTTTTAAAATTTGCTTTTAGTTTTTCACTTTCTCACAACAAAAGAAGGGGGGACCTGTGAGCTGGAGCCTGTGGTCACTGCTGGCCCTGTCCCATGGCCAGGCAGTAGCACCCTCCTTCTCCTTCCAAAGGAGATGACTGCTGGGGAAACTCAGTCCTGATTGATGACCAGTGTGCTTTAGACACGGGTGTAAAAGGGTCAGCTTTTCACTTCATGTATCTTTATCTAACAAATAAACAGAACTGGTTTCTGCAGGTTTCACCTCAGCCCTTGGGTTTTGAGGGAGGGGTGTTATTGCTCCAGCAGCCCCAACAGCAATGACAGGAGCATCAGTCTTCAAGCTGCAGCTGATTTTGTCCCTCTCTCTGTCTTTGGTGGTGACACCTGGCACCACTGTCCCCAGCACAGCCCTGCTCCCTCCTGTGACAGGAAATGGCTTGGCACACCCCACAAGCACCCCTAAAAACCACTTTAAGGTAGAGCTGCAGTTTTATTTCTTTTAAAGTCTTGTCTGTGTACTCCAACCTAGAATCCTGAAGGGATTGACACAGGATTGACCCTGAAGCTAGCAGCAGAATAAAGTTCCATAAAGCCACTTTCCATCAACCTCTGCATGTGTATGCAGAAACTCATAAAAGACACAGACTGCCAGCAGTCTCCCACTGCTCCATGCCTGCCTTTCAGCCTTGCCTACCTTTGGATTTATCATCCAGAATCCCCCTCCCTGGAGTGAGCACCTGCTGCAGGCAGAGATGTTCACCCAGACCCAGTTTCATCTGCAGGCCCCGAGCATGCTGCACAAAAATAATTAACACACATAACAAGGAAAGGGAGGGGAAAATAAATTATATGCAAATTTAGTCAAGGAGCTTCACAGAACTAATTAAATTGGATAGGAAAGCTGACAGTACAACAGCCACAGAGACTTTCCCCCCTTCTGCTCACTAGAAAAAAATCTTGGTTAGATGGGCTTAATATAGCCTGGTGCAGAGCAGCCAGCTATAGGTTTAGGGTTTGGACTTAAAAGCCACATTTACCATGGACAAAACTTATGTACATGAAGCTCATTTAATGTGTGTGTATGGGGAGATTATTTAAAACAGTTAAAAGCAGAAGGCACAGAAGGTGCCTGCATACCTCTATTAGCAAAAGCCAGTCATAGCTGGCAGCACAGATGGAAAAAAATCTCGAATAAGAGATTGCCACTGCATAGGAAGGGCTGGAAATACCCAGTGGCAATTCTCTTTGTAAACTAAAAATGAGGACAGAAGAAGAATAAATATCAAATATTCAGAGACAAAAAGGAAAATTTCCCCACTCACAAAGTTTCTTAATCCCATCAGCAAAGCCCAGTTTTAACACAGTGGTGGGGGCAGAAGAGATCCCTTCCCAGACCCTGCTTTCACCCTGTGCCATCACATATCCTGTGTCACAGCTCCACTTACAGGGTGCAGCTGGGGACTGGTGAATCCTTGCACAGCAGCTCCAGCCTGGCTGCTTTGGGAATCAGTGTGCACCATGATCCTGCCTCCATGACCTTTTTCTGGTTAAATACCAGTTCTTTCAAGTTCTTATAGAGCTGATTTCAGCCTTGGCTAGGAATTACATTAACTCCTGGAACCTGAGATGACCTGGCCAGGTGCAAAACTTGGGTGCTAGCAGGGATGCATGAGCTCTGGTGTAGGGTCAGAGGAGATCTGTAGCACCTGAAGGATGCTGTGAATCGACCTCCTTTCCTCACCTAAAAAAATCAAGGCAATGGCATTTTCTTACCTTGTAGAAACACTGAGAAGAGGATGCTAATAAAGATTATGTGGTGCTCAGAGTCTGAAGCAGCAAGGGCTATAAAAACACCTTTAAAAGACTGATGTGTGACCTGCCTCTTGCATTGTGACAGGGCCATGCACAGCCAGCTTTTTAATGAAAGGGTCATTGCAGGGGGCTGAAGTTTCCTGCACAGGCTTTGAGTTGCACACAGGTGAGGATGGAGTGGCATGCAGGTGGCTGACTGAGCTGGTCTCACCAACTGATAATAATATCAATTATTGTACCAGGGGAATGTGGAAAATCTCATGCTATAGACTGAAAGAAAAGGCTGTAGAGGCTGCTATTTTCACTTTCCTAAGGCCTGTGACTGCCTGACACAAAGACAGCTTCCCTGCCTTTAAGTCTTCCATGGAAAGCTTTCCCTCTGTGGTGAGTTTTCAAATTCCCTTTAATAAGTCAAATCCTGTCAGGCTTGTCTGCTCACCTCCCTTCTTCCCTTCACATTCATCTGTATCCTGCAGCACTTTGGGTGCCTCCAGTGTAAGCCAGAGGTGCCCAGCCATGGCTCCTTGGCTTGTGCCATACAGGGAGCCAAGGACAGCTTTCAGAGCCACCACCTTTCTGAACTCCACATGACATTTTCAGAACTGCATACCCTAGAAGAAATGGGAAGATCTTTGGGGTCAGTCTTTGTGTTATGTGATGTGAGACCTGTCACTTTGCCTTTCAGTTCCTCAGTTTCCTTGACAGAAGGATGAAAAGAATAACCATGAGAACTCAGCTACATGACCAGTGAGTACCTTCTAAGTGCATCCCTAAAACAGCACCATTCAACTCAGTACCTCTCCAGGAGTGAACAAAACCAGCATTTTCACTCCTCAGCCCAACAACCTTCTCACTGAGACAGCAAGAGAAAGTCAGTTTGAAAATTTAAATTTTTTTTTTAGAAATGCTTGGCATCAAGCAGAAGTCAAAGAAAGAAAGATAAAGCTCTTCTTGGAGTTATCTCTCTTTTTTCCCATTCCTATCATCTTCTAATCAAACCAGCATGAGATATCAAGCAATTACAATGCTATTTGCTCCCTGCTGGATACAACAATTAGCCTAAGATATCTAATGAAAGGAATTAAATTCTACATGTTTTATAGCAAATAGCTTTAATTTTAATTACAAATCCCAAATACATCATCTTCAATAATGATCAGCCCATCACATCTGCTAGGGGCTGATGAGGATTTGCCTTTTGTATGGTTTGGACTGAAAACTAAACGAGATCCTCCCACACAAGAGCCCTAGTGGACAGTGGAAATTAGGGTATAGCAAGGATCAGAGCCCACAAAATCCCTGCAGAATTTCCCAGAGACTTAGGCTGTTAGCAGAAGCTGTGAGACTTAGGCTGTTCCTCTGCAGCTGTGAGAAGCATCCTTATACATCAGATTGGGGTTTGGGGATGTATTTCACTGCTGAGTGGCTGTTACAGCTCCCATTTGGACTCTATCCACGTAGTCCATTATATCTGCAACTAAGGCTCATTTTAGCAATTGTATTATGCCAGGTATCTGTCCCTGAGCACAAGGCATCCCTTGGCATGCAGACAGCAGTCCATTAAAAGCAGGAGAGGGCTCAGGGCAGCTCATCTCCCAAGCCTTCCCCCTCTGCCTAGATGGGAATTGGAAGTAGTGAAAGGTGAGGAACAGCCCAGAGGTAAATTCTGTCTGTGAGCCCACCAGCCTCTGCTCAAGAGCCCACAGCAGGGCCCACAAAGTGTCTCCAGGTCCATGCTGATGACTTTGGATTCCCTGTCCCAGCAAGTAAAAAAGTCTCTAATGGACCTTGCTCTGTCCTGATCCAGTTTTGCTTTTATTCTGAAATCTTTGCAGGTAGTTTTTATTATCCATTACATGCCTAGCAGTAATTACCAAACAACCTGTGCCCTTCTGAAGGGAAAATAGTACTTTTCTAAGTCATTCACACACTTCTGAAAGTTTTACGTTAGAACAGTTTGAGAAAATGGGTAAAGTCTCCTCCTCAAAGTTGTCTTTTTCTTCTTTGAGTACAGAAACAACTAAAAAGAAAGCAAAATGTGGATGTCTGTGGCTGAAAATCAGGCTGTGTTTTTGTGATAAGATCTATGTAAATGCTCTATTGCTTTTCTGGTTTTTGTATTTTTATTCCAATATATTTTAGTGAAATAACTTAGTGAAAATAAGCTGTGTTTGGGTCAACACATAGATGAAATTTTTATTTTTACCACAATTTGAATAGAAGCATCACAGAAAGAGTGAGCTTGAATTGCTGGGGGAGATTCACCATTTCCCTCCAACTCTCCTGTTCCATGTTTGCTAAATCCCAGAGAGCTGTACTACAGTAGGAAAAGCCCAAAGCAAATATGTTCTGCCTGACAGCTACAGAGACATGAGCACCTGGAGGGGGCTTGTGGCTCTGCCCCATCCTGCAGACATCCCTGGCTGTCATGGGCATCACTGAGCAGCCCTCTGACCCCCCATGGCTGTGAAAGACTGAGTACTCCTGCTAGTTCTTAAAGACCTTGTAATATACTGGGCGATCACTCCATGTTCATGGCATTGTAGCTGACCTTCATTTTCATGTTATGATACCTCTTATTCCCACGGGCCTCCTAACTGCTTGCAGGGGCTACAATTTATACCTGTCACTTACTCACAGACACCCCTGAGAGAGCTGCTGTTGCACAGGCTTGCATTTTCAATTCCATTTGTTGCTCAGAAGCAGCAGGAAATAAGATATAAGGGTGAATCCTGGCTTCTGTGCATCCCACATAATGCCACCAGATCTCCCCATTCCACCAGTGAGTTTTGCCTCTCTGGCTGTGAGGCTGCCTGACCACACACAGATCTCAGACACTGCTGCCATCCCAGAGACAGGCAACAGTAATCCATCATCCCTAATCTTTGTGCTGCACATCCACACTCCATCCACACTGATTTGTCTCCTCCAGCATCCCAGTATAACTAATAACACAGGCATTTATAACAGCGGTATCACGCTGTGTTCCCCATCTCGCTCCATAATTCATACACGGTGATTTATTTGCTGTGGACACAACTAGAAAACACATTTGCTGCTTCCCTCCCCTCCTGCGTGCAGTGTAACATCACTGAGGGGTGTGGATACAGTGCAGGGGCAGCCAGGTCAGGGAAGCATCCCCATGGCACAGCCCCAGGCCAGCTCAGCTCAGGGTCAGGAGCCAGGCTTGGTGTCACACTGCACCAAACAGCTCTGCTGGGATTTGGCATCTTCCCTCTGCATTCTGGGCAAAAGCTGCACTGATCTGGAACTTTGTGCTGCAGTGATCTGCTGGCTGGGATGACAGATTGTCAAAAGAACCAAAATGTCAAGAGGTAGAAATGATGTGTCAGAGGAAACTTCAGGAGATCCTCTGGAGAGGACTGTCGTTGAAAAGAGATTCACCAGTATCTGAAAATCCTGCATAAAATGTTTGCTTTGCCCATATTTGAACCTCTTCTGCAAAAGAGACTCCACAGGTCCTAGCAGCCTGTTGAGGTGCTTTTCCCTCCCTCCATTTAACACAATTCCTTTTTCCATTTTGTCTGGTTGTGTGTAGTGGCCATGGGCAACAGCTAGCCACTATTATGAGTATACCATGTTTATATTCATTATATACAATATGTGTATTTCATGCAGTGAAACAGTTAGCACCTAATCATTTCCTCCTCTTTTCTAAGCTTTCTCTTGTCCTGTCTTTGTCCTCATTCCCCTGGTGGATGTACACCTACAGATTTCAGTGTGCTGGGAAACTTGACCCAGTAGCTCACCACAGTGATACAGGGTGACATAGAGGTGCCACAACAGCCATAACTCAGGAGATGAAACACAGCAAAAGGACTATAGGGCAAACTCTTGTCTTCCTTGAGCCTTTCCTGGGGATTCCTGGTTGAGGAAATCACCACAAGATCTACATGCAAGGCTGGCTCCACAGCCAGGGCTCTGGAGTGGGACCTCTGCAGGTTCAGAGCAAGGAATTGAACCTCTATCTCCTGCATCCCCTGTCTGGGAATATCAGCTTTCACAAGGAGGGGTTGTCCCTCAGTCCTACACTTAGCAACACACACACATGCAATTTTAATATCTGGTTCTCAGTTTAATACAGAAAATATCATGAAACCTCAACATCTCTTGCTAAAGTGGAATTTTCCTTTCACATAACACACATTTCCTTCCACAAAAAAACCACGGTGCCTTTGTGCTGTAATTTGTTCCCCAAACTGCTCTGCTTTGATCATTCATGTGAGCATTGTCTGAGCATGGAGCAGGGAGTGGTTTAAGACATAACAGCTTTACCCATCATCACCAGAAACACCTGTCTTGGGGGTCTGGCATGTTTAGATTTCTAATGATATAACTGTCTCCAGAAAGCTCTAGAGGTTTGCTGTCTTTCAGGCCTTAAGGTTAGGACAGTGATATATGGAAAAATCTATCTCTGAAGAAGTAAAGGTTTTTAACGTTTATTCTGTCATCCAAAACATATCGGTAGTAACTAGGTCAAAGTGAGGTTACAGATAGTGAAGGGAGTAAAAAAAAAAAAAAGAAAGAATAAGTAAAAATATTCTACAGTTCTAAAGGAAAATTTTCCAAAATATTGTATTTAAAAATACTCACTAGCATGTCTTCTTACATGTGTGACTTTGGCCATCTTGGAATTGAGAAGTTTTATACCGTGATTTTCATGATGATGTCTAATTAAAATAGGAAAATTTTCCCAGAGGCAATCGTACTGCCTCTTGTGCAACTTTTTTCAATAAAGCAGATAAAAAAGATTAATTTTTAAAGCAATTTTTTTAAAACATCCATTTTTAAAGCACCCATTTTCATATCTTTTTTTAATAAAAAGACAATTTAAACAGTTTGACAGACTTTCTCTGTGAAGAAGCTCTACTGATATGTGTTCACAGCAAGCTGCTACCCCCATTTTCCCAACCTTCCCTTTTTTTTTTTCTGATTAGACTATAAATTCTTTGAATAAAATATTGTCTCTCAATGTGGGAACTCCCAGAGGCAGAGACTCCCTGGGTACCTGTGCACTGCCCAGCACAATAATATACTACTCTGATAGAGTCCAGCTATGTACTAGACCTTATAGCAATCACAGAAAAGAAATATAACTCCACTTTATGGACTTAATGTGGACCATTTAACATTTGCTTGCATTTGATTTGGAAGATAACCCCCGAATGGAACAGGGAACAGATAGCTTTAAATTATTGCCCTAGACCTACTGATTTTGGCAAAGTGGTCAGTGGAAAAAAATGTCCATGTCTTCATTCAAGGACATGAAAAGATTCCTGAGGCATCTGGCCACCAAGCAGCCAGGAATGGGAAAGTGCTTGGCAGCTGGCTCCAGTGAAATGCAGCCTCTGTCCTGCTGGAAGTTTATCCAAATCAAAGCATTGATGATGATAGCTTCAGCAAATAAGTGACTGGCAGAATACAAAGGTGTTTCTGACAACATCTACGTGGTACAGCTCCCTGTTCCCAGGAAGATACTGAGAGCATAGAGAGGATGTTGTTGTTACCTGATGCACTGCACAACATCTTTACCAAATATTCACACAAACATAAGCAGGTCTTTGAGTTTTGCATGTTTCAGCTTGTGCAGTTAAGTTTTGAAGTTTCTCTGAGTTTTTTGTATCCCTGCCTGTACATTTACACACAGATAAGCACCTTTTCCCTCTCTTTCTCTACAATGTCAAACAGTTAGTGCATCCCTGCAAAATGGGCACTTGCTGTAGGCATGGTACCTGCATGTAACTATTGTCCAGGAATGGTCTTTATACATCTCTTTTTATGCGACCTTGATAAATGTGGCCTGCTTAATATGGCTAAGATGAATGAGGCAATAATTTCTGGACAAGACACCCGACAGGCAGACTGGTTTGATTTACAAGGCTATGTTAATAAATACCAGTGGCATGTTTTGTTCTTCAGGTTGCTGGATGTGAGCCTCTGCTTCTGGGCTGCTGTCAGTGCAAGGCTGTGAATTCACCTGCTGCTGCTGAGTTATAAGGGGGGAGGTACTGCAGGGCTGGAGGGAAAACAGGGTGAGAGCAGCTACCTGAGCCATGCTGCAGGTGCAATTTGTGCCATGTGAGATTGGTGCTGCAATGTGTGGTATCAGAAAATTACAGGGACTTCCATGTCTCCAAGCTGGTAAATATTCAAATACCCATTGTCTCAGCAGTGCAACATTTCTGCATGTTGTGTTTTCTCTTTCCTAAGGATGAGCTTGTGTTGGTGTGGAAATTGCTGGATTTTAGTTATGTCCAGCAGAGGTTCAGTTCTCCAGGACCTTCCCCCCCAGTGTGAAGCACTGGGAGCAGTGACTCCAAGGGCTTGTGGCACTCCAAGAGAGCTGTGTCCAGCACAAGCCCCAGGAGCACATGAGAACTGGTCTCATGTCAGTGAGGAAGACCTCTGGGCAGGAGAGAAACTCTGCACCTTACAAACTACAGGTGCCAAAGCAGAGTGACATCAGCATTTGTCCTCTCACACAAATGAGGATGTGTCCCCAAGGAGCTGTTCTTGTAATCCAAATCCTACTAGCTACCCTACTTTTCTTCCTTCAGCCAGCTTTTAGTGCTTGGAGACCTTTAGAAGAGCTTATCAGTCAATGCTACTCTATGTCCATAAAATATAAATAAATTAATATTGTGTCAGACGAGACATGGTTTGAATGTGGCACATAATGAGAAATAAAAACAGATTCCAAACCTTGAAAATTTTAGAGGAAGATCCCAGCTAGAAGAATTTTGAAAGAAAAAAACAAACAAAACAAAACAAACACACACACCCCCAAAAAAACCACCCAAATCGCCCCACCAACCATAATTTAATTGCCTTGTCATTATTTTTAGTCCCTGAATTTTTATATCATACACCAGTCACAAACTTTCAACTTTGAGTTTGTGTCATAAAATTGCATTTTGGGACAGGTGGGAGACAGTAATGTGAAAGAACAGGCAGTGAGTGTGACTCTCCTCCTACCCTTTTCTCCTTGCACATGGTGTCAGCAAAACATTTCCACACAACTGCTGGTATGAGTTGAAAGAGACAAAACTACAGGAATAGAACTAAAGTGCCTGAAGGCCAGAGGCACATCAAAATTCCTGTGGCATCATTGCACCTGTTCATAATTTGCAGAGAAAAACACAGACTGATTTTTATTTCTGTGTGCTCTCTGTGACTCTACTTTGCCTCTTTTTTAAGCTACAGTCTTATTTCCTTTCATCCCTTCAAAATTTTTTCATGGCCTCCATTTCTGTATCATTGATGTGCAGTGGGTGTTAGTGCCATTTATTGGAAACATCAACTTTTCACTTCTACTTCAGTAAAGCTAACTGGGAATAGGAAACCATGAATCTTGCTTTGGCCATAAAAACCCAGAAGGTAAATAAGGTGCTAAGCCACCTGGCATTTGTGGGTTTCTGCTCACAGGTGCTTCTCTCTTGTGGCTGGAAAAAGAGGATATATTTTATGTTGCTGTCCTTCACATAGTAAGTGTGGATTTATCTTGGGGGAAAAAAAATTCATCCAAGTGGCTTCCCCTAGCAGAAAATTACACACCTCTACCACTCTGTGAATGGCAACTTGCCTGAGATATTTACCTTGCCTCTGGTTTTAGCTGAGGCTCAGAGTATGCCAACAACCCTGTCACTCTGCTGCTGGACCTGATGTGGTGCATTTCTACCTTTGCATTTAGGAATTGCATGTAGGCTGAGTTTATAGAGCTTAATCCTGGAAAGGGCTGTCAAAATCTGTCCCTCTTATTCCCCTGTCTTGCCCCAGTTTATCTTCCACCAGATGTTAATTAGACTCAGGGATTTATCCCCAGTTCTTCAGCAGTGGTAGAAATCCCAGCCTGGAGTTTTCTGCCTCTCTGCTTTGCATGGCTCAGGAAAGAAAAGCACTCACCCAGGTAGGAGTGTAAGGAAATTCTTTCAGGAATTGTTATCCATTTACAGAAGGAACTGGAACAAGGGCCAACCAACCTACCTGTCACCTGAAGTTACAGAGGGGATGTCCTTTTTTTCTTTCCCCAAATCCCCAGATTTTCCTACAGAAAAATTGTCATCATTTCAGAATGAATATTTTCAACTTTTGCAACTGAATCAAATGTATGACAAGCATGAAGATTTTTTTTTTTCTTTCTGAAAAATAATCCACAGTTTCAGTCCAGACAAAATCTCTGCCATCACAGTCAGAGACTTGCTCACAGTCAGAACCTTGGCTGAACCCCACTAAAATGGGGCATATTGGAATCCTGTTCTGCTCCCAGCTGGCCCAGAGAGAGGGACTAAATTCTGGGAAAAGGTGCTTGTACCTAAGGTAATAGATGGCCCCCAAACTCCCACCAAATGCAATTTAATTAAGGGTTAACATTTTCTGTGGTCTTTGGGAGTCTGAAGTGTTATGAGCATGTATGGGATCAATGCTGGCATATTTTCACTTTCCCAGACAGGAGTGACAGTGACTCAGTGACAGTGAAGGACAGTCAGTGAGATTGGGATGGTGGAGTGCAGAACTATGCCATGGTAGGAACATGGCATAGGTAGGCTGGCAAAGGTGGGAGAAGCCTTCAGTTTGCCAAACACAATTTGTCAAGGTAATTGCTCATCCCAGCCCCAAAAGTGAGTAAAGCTGTCAAAACTGTGATAACCATGTGTTTCCATGAAAACATGCCAGTGGCCAAAATTCCCTTTCCTTCCCTCTTTCTCCCTCTTCTCTCCCTCTCTGCCCTCTTTCCCTCTCTACATACTCAGGAATATAATGACTTTAGTCATTAACAATCTCCTGTGATCTTAACAGTCTGCACAATAAACTCTACGGAGAGGTCACAGTCATGTTGTGCTTGATCTTAACAATCTCCTGTGCACCAGCAGATGCCCAGAAATTATCTCTATTCAAACTCCTAGAGAGGGCAAGCACAAAGTAATTCAGCTTATTTCAGCATCCATAATGTATTGCAAGGAGGAGTTTCTCAGTTTAAATGCACACTGGCAATTTTTTTTTATTCTTTTTTCAAACCTGTTAATCTCACCACTGCTCCCCAGCTGGGAGAAGCACAGGGCAGTTCTTCCCTAGCTGCCCTGTGCATGCCATTCCTCGTTTTGTAATCTCTAATTATATCCTACCTAGACCAAACCTTCTCTGAACTGTAGCATCCCAATCTGTGCAGCCATTCCTTCCCCACACATCTGGGTATCTGTGCTGTCTTTTTCCAGCCTTCTCTCTCCTTTTAGAGATGAGCAGAGCCAAGATGCACACAGTGCTCAGCATGTGGCTGCATATCATTTAGTTCTCTTTTCTTCCTCATAATTTCTAGCTGGTGGTTTGTTTATTTGATGATGATAATCTGATGATTGTACCTTAGCATTGGTGGAGAGCTAAGATGTCGGGGTAAGGGGTGCAACAAATCACCTTGGCATTGCTATAAGGTATGTGGGTTCTGGCAGTGGTGGGGGCAGGCATGAAATTATTCTGTGAAACTAAAGCTAAAGTGATTTTTAGCCAAAATATAGTCAGCAAAGTCACCCAGCAGGAAAACAGACTGACCAGGGCCTCGACTGGAATATGGGATCGAGCAGCAACAAGAAATTGGTAGGGAGTTGCAAACCTATCAGAAGAAAGGAAAGAATCCTTCAAAGCCAAGAACAAAGCAGTGTCTGTGGGAGCAGGAGATGAGTTAATTGAAGCATCTCTCTGCTCTCCTCCTCCCTGGCTGTGCCAGCACCTGCTATCACTTAAGGGCAGCTCTCACTGTCACTCTCTCCTTTGGTTCACGTGCACTTGTTCATCCTTTGAGCTTTAATCTTTTGCTATTGATTTCCACCCTGTTAGCTGAAATATTGTCCTCCTCTTTGAGAAAGGCAATCGCCCAGACCACACCATTGCAAATAATATGTACTTTGGAAAACAATGATTGAATTCCTGTATTATCCGCTGAGGCAAAAAAACTCTGCCCTGCCTAAAAGAAAATGCTCTGCAGAGATAAGATCATAGAAATTCATCAAACTGGCTTCAAGGGTTTTGTGTGTGTGCATGTGTTGTCTTTTTTGTTTTCTTTTTCTTCTTTTTTTTAATTTGCACCGCCTTGGAGAGATGCTGAGATTAAAATGCATTATCCTTAGATAACCAATGCAGTGAGCTCTGTCACTCAGAATTCAGACTATAATTCACTCTCTGAAAATTGCAGATCCACCCTGAGATAAATTTCAGCTACAGTGCAAAGGAGCCAGCTACAGTTTTACATGCATATTTAGTTTGTATCTATGTATATACAAATCTTCTGATAAACTGCCATAAATCTGCTAACATATGTTTCATTGATTCAAAAGAGAACTGTGTGAACATATGGGGTTTTATTCCTCCTTCAAAATGTCACATGAGAAATAAAATGTACCCATGTCTTATCTGTTGATCTGTGGAACTTTAAAGCCCATTGATTGATTTTATTATTATTATTATTTCACTAAAACATGGCACATTTGATAGCAGAAGCGACTGTTAAATATGACAGCCTCAGATTTGATAATCTAAGTCTATAGCTAAAAGTACCTCAGTAAAGTTAGGCCCAGCTTTTTGGGTAAGTGTTCCCTTTATTTGGGGCATCTGTACTATCAGTTTAGCATTCTCCAGATTTTCATGTTGGGACATGTAGGATTTCCCTCTTCCTCACACCATTTCCTGGCTTTTCTTTTGTAATTACGTAGTAGAAGTGGCTCTTAAAACTTTCTACAAGGGTATTACATCCATAACAAGAGCAATTCCATTTTAGTAGCAATTCAGATATAATGGAAAGACATATTAAATTGGAGGTGATGTTACAATAAAAATAATGCCATTATAAAAACAATAGAGCATTAAAACCAGTATTATAACAGAAATATTTTAATAAAGGCACTAAATAAACCAAACAAAAGAAAACCAGGGATGAAACAGGGACAATAAGAGTTTTTTATTGCCACACTGATTTTGCTTTGTTTTAATGTACTGATGGAATATTTCATTGCAACAGCTCCATAATTTTATCATAAATGTAAGCCATAAAGCATGCTTCTTGCAGGCAGTGTAATTATTTAATTTCCTTTCCAACGGTAGGAAAGGGCATGGAAAAAGCAGAATGAATTATGAACTGGATGGAAATCCCTTCCTGCTGTGCAGGAGGCTGTATTTCCTGCATTTCCTCTGCCAGAGGAGATGTAGAGGGAGTGGGGAGAGCTGGTCCACAAGGACCTGCCTGGGAGAGTGTGTGGCATGAAGAAAACTGATGGCAGCATGGCCAGGAGTCCCCACAGTGCACCAAAAAAATAAGTGTGGGTAAAAATATTCCCTCTGGAGAGAAGTAAATAATAGGTAAAAAGTCTGCTCAGTTCCACAAAGATGGAGCGATGAAATTGATTTAAAGTTGTGTTAAACAACTTTAAAAAATGTGTTAAACAGCTCACCTTTACCTTTTCCTTTGGGAGCAAAGCCCCCTCCCCTTGTACAGAAGAGTGTGGAGAAAACTCCTGGTGTGAGATTTGCACACAGAGCTTCTACCCAGAATGTGCTCAGTGTAAGAGAGATGGGCATAAGAGTGGGGACAGAAGAGTTTTTTTTAATTGCTTTCAAAACCTTACCAACAGTTTATTTTGAAATTTTGTAAATGCAATTGGAACACAGAGAACAAGTGGGGAGTTTCCTACCTCAGTTTTGGGGCTCTGCTCCTGGGAATCCCAGCAAAGGTGAGGCTCTGGGAATCTGAGATTGAAGGAAATTCTTCTGGCTCCTTGCTAGCCTCTGAAGTGCTGGGACCCCAAACTCCCATATCCCCAGCTGGACTCTTACTGCCCTTATCACCTTCTTTGCCCCTTTCCAGACAGCCCCCACAGATTCTGTTACATCTCTGCTCAGCTGGTTTAAATGAAGTCTTTAGGGTGTGGAAAATCATGCACTTCATGTCTTCACATATAGTGTTTTTCAGTTCTGAGTCATCAGTTCTTCTTCATTTATTTAATAAACAATGGAAATATAAACAATTATCAATGAGTCTGACTGTGGAGATGGCAGCCCTTGTGATAAGCTTTATTTTTAATGAACTTCATTCCACCTCAAACTTTAAGTTTTTTTCTTCAGAATATATTGTAGGAAATACTAGTCCTTTAAAAGCCTGGAAAGCCTAAGAAGCCACTGAAATCTGTAATTGAAATGCAAATGGAAAGCCCCTGGCACACCAAATCAATTTTTTCCTCTTAATAAGAGACGGAAATAGAATGTGACACGGAAAAGTCCTGATGTTCTACATAAAGACAAAGCTTTCTAAGTGGTCTGGTGCAAAACAGAAATTCCTGTTGGCTGTAGTCACACTTTTAAACTGCTCCATTATTGAGTGATGATGTGACACAATTAAGAGGCTGCTGTTTGGTTACAGGAGCCATTTTCTTCAATGTGCAAATCTCCCTTAAGTGCATAAAACAAGCATTTCCGAGCTCACATCTGCAGTGTCTGGCCCCACTGTATTTACAGCTCCTCCAGACAAGTTCACTGCAGGATAAGTGTCAGCTCTGTGTCTCATTGCCCTGGTTCTGCCCCCGTTCTGGGATACCTGGAGCAGAGATAACCTCACTGTGCCCAGCTCATTATCCATGCCCAACTCGCAGGATCGTGTGTCAGTGTTTGATCCAAAGATCACAGAAGTTAATGGAAAGATTCACCTTGACTTCTGTCCATAATTAGGGTGGAGGAGAGCAGAGAGGATTGACTTTTTAGGAACTGAATGATTCATGTAATCAATAAATAGATGAACCATAGTCAAACCAGGTATTCTCCTGAAGAGTTTTAAAGGAAATCTAACTTTCTATACAAACCTTTTATGGATAGAAAGTTTTGAACCAGAATCAGGATTTTTTTTATGTTTTATTTGCTTTTTAAGAACCACTCTCCCCAGTTTTGTTTGAACTAACTTGACTGAAACTGATCTACCATAATTTCATTCAGAGCACAAACATGAAGTTAGGCAGTGATATAGATTTTATGATGCCTCCAATCAGAACATAGATTATTCAATTCCTAAAAATTAAGAAAGCAATCATTAAAAAAAAACAAAGAAATATTTTTTTGATTGCCAAAGTGCTTTCTGCTGGATCAATGTAAGAGTGAGGAGGTTGTGAGGGTGAGAGTTCTGGCAATAAAGATTATACGTGGTCAGAGCAGGGTCAGGGGAACCACTGTGATGTTTGAAACCTGTCATGGGGTCAGTCCAACAAAGCCTTCCCAATTTTTATGCCCTGCCCCTAATTCTGCTCAGGTCAGACGTGGTGCTCATCCCCCATGTGCCCCAATGGCCTCTCTGCCTGAGGTACAAAGCCTCTTCTCTCAGCTCTCCATCAAAACCCACCTTGAGTGGCAGGAAGGAGGCAGTGCTGTGATGCACTTCACGCATCTTTATGTCTGGAAAAGAATAAAAGCTCCATACAGGGCCATTTAAGATGCTGAGAGCTGGATGGTGTGTGTGACCTTGATGTACAAAATGCCATCTTCACTTTTCCATTTTCCTCCCTTAGCAGAGAATAATTACATTAGTGGGAGATTTCAATCCAAGAGCAGCCTGCTCCACTGACACGAACAGGAATGTTCTGGTGATTGATTTCAGTGGCTTTTAGATCACACCTGGGAGTGCCAACCCTGCAGGATGCTGGAATTCTGCCCACTGGGGATAACCCAGGGTACACTTCCCATGAGGACTCTGGGAAGCTCTACAGCTTCTGGGACATCTGTCTCAGAGAGGACTGCAAGGTGCTGCAGAGGAAAGTGTGACAGCAGCACTGGGAGGCACACCCTGGGAGCCCAGGAAAACCCTGACACAGATTTTCAGATTTCTGTACACACTGCTGGTGTACTCATTTGATCCTTACCAGGACAAAGGGCTTTTGAACTGACACAGGGCAGGTTTAGGTTTGATATTAGGCAGAAATTCTTTACTCAAGGAGTGGTGAGGCACTGGAACAGGTTGCCCAGAGAGGCTGTGGAAGGCCCATCCCTGGAATTGTTCCCAGGTCAGACTGGTTGGGGCTTTGAACAACCTCGTGTGGTGAAGGGTGTCCCTGCCCATGGTGAGGGAGTTTGGAACTGAGTGGTCCCTAAGGGCCATTCCACCCCAAGCATTCTGTGACTCCATATCAGCATAAACTGAAATCCTGGCGGCAATCCTGAATCCAGCAAGATGAGTCTGCTTTTACCCATCTGTGATTGTGCCTTTCCTCACTGCACTGACATGTTTTAACTCTGTCATTTGTTTCATTCCCCATACAGCCCAGAAAAAAAATATTTATTTATTGGTCTTACCTCATAATGATTTGTTAATTATAAGGTTTAGCTGCCATATGATGCATATTTGTATAAATTGTGTAAAACGATTATGAGGAGCAAAGGAGAAAGAAGAGAATGAAAATGCCATTGTTTCAATCCTGCTGCATTTTCAATATGAGAAGTATTCTACCTGGTAAATGACTGTCCATTATGAACTGTGCTGCATAAGTTTTTCCCCTCCTAGTACCCATTCAACAAATTAAATACCTTGCTGTGGGTTAAATGCAATGTCAGATCATGCTGTCTCTCAAGAGAAATATATAAATGGGCGGTTATTTCACAGGAAAAAAATGATTCACATTCCCAGGCCATTAGGGAAATACCAGCAAAAGTTATATGGTATTAAAAATATAGGAGCTGGGTTTGCAAGCCAGTGTTCAATCACTGTATCCTTGAACAGCAGGTTAAAGTCAGGGAGGGCAGTAAATCCAGCCATGGCTCTTTAACCAGAAGAGCCAGAAACATGGATCTTGTGCAAAAAAATAATTTAAAGGGGAGGAAAGTCATTTCCAAAGCTTATTCAGAGATAAATATGAAAAAAACTGACTAGATGTAGAGGTTCCAGCCCTCATGGGTTGACAGGTATGGATGTGGCTCTGCACAGGCTCTGGGACCTGGGTGTGAGGCAGGAGCCAGGCACAGAGCTGAGCATGCTGAACATCAGTCAGCACAGCATCTTGACATGGCTCTGGCTCCACACCTGCATGATCCTGGGCAGGCAGTCCAAGGAGAGAGGATTCTTGAAACAATAAATGGCTTCCATCCCCAAATCAATGCTTAGCTGAAGTATGTGAATTAGCATCAGGGCTTCTTCCTCTGTGAATAAAACCCCCTAAGCTGAGAAAAAGAAGATCACAGGGAGAAAGAAGAGTAAAGGAAAATTTAGCCCCTTAAAATAGCTGACCCACACATATTCCTGAGTCCTTAGCTGCAGGCAAAGCTTTAAGTTAGCTCTTTCTCTGGGTTTTTGTGTGAGGATTTGCACCTTCCTGTCATATGCAGCACAACATTGTTTTATTTTAAAAACACCATTAATCTTGGCTGATCTTAAATTTCAGAACAAAAGTCCACCCTTGCTCCCATTCACATTTCACCTACTCCTGCAAGATGATGTACAGCTTGGGGATAAATACAAGAGAGGAATAAAAGAATATTTACCCATAAAGAGCAAACGTAAAAATAAACATACAAGAAAAGGAGGTGGATAGCTGCTTTCCTGTCACTGGATTATATATTTAATCGCTTCTGAAGACTATCCTGTCCAAGTCCCCTGATCAGATCCCAGTGACAGCAGGGTGCTCAGGACCATCTACAGTCAGGTTTTCAAAATCTCCAAGGATGGAAACTCTGCAACCTCCCTGTTCCAAAGTTTGACCATCTTCTCAGGAACCCAGTCCTGGAAACTACCTCCAGAATCACCACAGAAATCCTCAGAACTACACCACAGAATTACTTCCAGAATCACCACATCTGGTTTTTACATCATGTAAGATCCCTCGTCAGCTGGTACAAATTCAGTTTGGCTCTGTAAAACCCTATTTTTATTACCAAGCTGTTCCATTTTTCTGATGGCAAGAAATCCTCCTGCTGTTTCCAAGTTGAGTGTAGTCTTCATGCATTTGCTCCTGTGCCAGCACTTCTGCTAGTTCCTCCCAGGTGATAATCATAATTTATCATCATAATCCTCGACCATAAAGGCATAAAGTATTTGTTTGTAATTCATTCAACATTTTTGCAGGTCTACTTTGGTTCACATTTTGGTTGGTGGTTTTCTTCAGTTTTAATTTTTTAATTAAATATTTCCTTTTTGACCCTGGCAGCTACAGGTCTGCTGGAACTATTCTGCAGTAAGTCTGAATACAGGTGCTTGGTATGAATGAAGGCCTTTCAGGAAAAAAAAACAAAAGTCTATTTATTTAGCTAAACCTCATCAAAAGAAGCAAGCTCAGTTCTAGCTTCATAAGCATAAACACAGAAAATACAATTCTTTCTCTGGCAATACTTGGAAAATCCTGCAAACCTGCAGCTGGAAGCAGTGCACACTCTGAACACAGACACACAGCCAGGCTGCAGTAGCTGTCAAACACCAGCAAGGGGAGATGAGGCTGCTCCAAAGAACTTCCCTGCCACTTTCCAACCCCTGACAAGGTCAGGGCTTGCTTGTTTGTTTTCCTCTCCAAAAAGAAAGCCTCTGGTTTGCACACAGACTCATTTCTGCACAGGCATTTGACAGCAGTTTAATTGTAGCTAATAAACAATAAGAATTAAGTTTTGTTTCCTATATTTCTGGGTTCCCAGTTTTCTCTCTAAATGGAGAGGGTGACACTCAGATAATGCCTCCCCAAACATCTCCAGCACCCCATGTACATACAGAGGAGAGTACAATGTATGTACATTTCCTGCTGTGTGCTGGAAATGTTCCCAGTGCACTCAGTGGGACAGGGGGTCACTTATCTCAAATTCTTCCCTCCAAAGGATGCAGGGCCTTGGGGCAGGTGTGCAGCCACACCCAGCAGTGCAGGGCTGTGCCACCAAGACACTGTCCCTCCACAGAAGCAGCTCCCCTGGACACCATGGGGACAGAGCAGACACAGACCCAGCCCCTGGCCCCACACCTCCTGGCCAGGAGTGCAGAAGAAGAACAGCAGGTCCACGACCCCTTCCCTCAGCAGTGCAAAGCCCAGTCCCTCATGCACTGAGTGTGTGAATGAGACAAGCACAGGCAGAGAAATGCCCCATGAAACCTCTGTAACATGTAAAGGTTTCCTTGGGTCAGAGATGTGACTGAGCTGTGTCACCCTCTGTGCTGTGGCTGCACACTGCTGAGCAACCCAGCTGAAAAAGACATCACCTGCTACTGCTGCATCTTCTCATCATTTCTGGCTGACACGAAGGCACAGAGGCCAGAACCTCTCACTGGTTCAGCCTAGGCACAATCCACACTGCTCAGCATCATCCAGCTCTGATACCACAAAACAAGCACAACAAGATTGTGACCCCCTGTAGAATTTATTGTGCAATAGTTGACTAAATCCTTCAGTATTTTCATTCTCACTGGTTACATATAATATCATGCAGGCCATAGAGAGCCTGAATGCCTTGAGGACAGCCACACAGGATGCTGGAAGCAGCACGAGTTCTTAAACACAGAGCCTCAACTTTTATGCACTAATCAAAGCATCCATTTTTGGATCAATCCTTTATATCAAAGTTACACTGCAAAAATATTGAATTCCTGGTCAGTTTCCACTGTCTTTGTTGTTTGATCAGCACTGATTGTGTGCATTATTGCAAGAAAAAAGAAAAATCTATCAGTCAATGCTGTATCTTTCTTCCCTTTTTCACAATGGTATCACTTCATCTGCCCCCACAATGCTTTCAAATGTCTCATAACAACAGCTTGTGAGCATCTGATATTCTTTAACACATGTCATACAATAGGCCAGTGAGGTGTGAAAATCTTATTATTCCCATTAGAAGACCAAGCACAAGAAACAAAGTTTTTTATTCACTCAAGTCATTTAAAACCATTAAACTCTGACAGCTAATTCCCAGACATGGCCAATAGAACACCATCAGCAAAGGGACATCAGTGGGACTTAGTTTCTCAGTGGAAGTTGGGGATCTGAGCACACTTGTAGTTGCTGATAGACACAACTTCTCCAGGCCTCAGCATGAAGTGTCTGTGGGAGCCAGCACTCAGCCCAACATCAGGCTCCAGGTCACTGTCTTGTCCATCTCACCATCTTCAGAAGGCAGGGTTAGCAAAATGCTCCAGTGTGGAAGAGAGGGGATATGGTGTCTACTTCTAGAGACACCCAGAACTGTAGCAGCATGAATGTTGACAGTGATTTTAATCTAAGACTGATGATCTCTTTTTGCCCAGTTAGCATTTTTTCTTGTGCAAAATTTTGGGGAAACAGAGGAAATTTCAGGGTTGTGAGCATTCGTCACCATTATTTTAAGGAGTCTCTTCCCATTCTTCCCAGAGCCATACACTGCCATGCTGCACTTGCCATGTTCCCACCTTGCCACTCTTCTGAGACCATTTGGTTTTAAATGTGAAGCATCACCCAGGCTGAGCACCAGAGGGTGGGGACACAGGGGACAGGACAGGTTCAGTGGGTCAAACCTGAAACAGGAGTCCAGCTCCTCATTCCTATAAATGAAAGGCAGCAGAGTGCCCATCTAATGGGACACCAGAGCTACCTTAACCCCCAGGCAGGAGCTGCTCTCATGGTTTGCATACAGTGGCAGGGCAGAGTGGCCAGGTGTCCATCTCAATTATTTGTCTGGCATCCATTGTAACAGTAACTGAGAAGCCTCATGATCTTTCATGTATTTATCCATATATCAGCCAGGCCAAGAGGTTTAATTATGCCCTGTTTCATGGGAAGGAACACCAAGGATAAAAGATATTGACAGCATGTCCCCAGCAATTGATTCAACACACAAGCAAGTTTGAATTTTCTAAATCAGACACTTATAACTATAATTTCAGGGATGGAGGATTTTATTTACTGAAAGCCTACCCAGTACTCCAGGTGGAAAATACATTAAGATTTATGCTTGGATGTAACGCCAGTAATGCGAGAAGCATGGAAATATCTTAGTTGGAGAGATGTTGGAAGAGTCTCCTTTCCAGCAGGCATGTGATTAGTGCAGCCCGTTCTGCTAGGGCCACCAAACCAGATTAAATCTATTTACACAACCCTAATCCACCTCTGGCTGAATGGAGACAGTAGCTTGCCCAGGACAAAAGTGAAATTTTCAATAAATTGGAGAATAGTTCTCAAAGCCTCCAAAATACCTGAACACCTCCTGCACCTCAGAAGAATTAGACAAACTCCTATCCGTTTCCAGTTGGAGATAAAAACTCCAAAACTCTTGAGTCAGATGTTTTGAATTCTCCTTGCTGAATGAAGGCTGATTTTTAGTGATTAAATATTTACTAGATATCCCATCCAGATCACACATCTGGCCTGAACATTTCCCTTGAAGCTAACCTTGAATGTCACAAAAATACTCAGGTGTCCTTGACCAAGTTATATTGTTTAAGGTGATAAAATGTGAGCAAAAATTAATGGGCTGGTTGGTTACATGAATATTCCTCCCTGAAGTATTATGGTGACATTTCTTCTTTTAATGCCTCAGTGATTTTGTTGAAGTTGTTGAGTATTGTTTTATGTATTAATTTGAGATTTGAGGGGTGAAAAGAAATGTTAAAAAAGTAAATCAATTTCCCAACCAGGCCTTTCTGCAGGAACCTTACCTACCCTCTGAGGACTCTCCAATATGCTGGGAAAAAAACATTTTGTGAGAGTCTCTGGTTAAAATACAGGCAGCACTCCAGTGGGTTTCTAAAAGTTCTGTGAGGAACAAAACAAATGATAAATAGGTATAGCAAAGTTCTGGATGTATTTTCTAAGACCAGAGCTAATCAATTCTGCACTCATAAGATACAAGCAGCTCACCAAGTTGGTGCATGTGTAGAATCCAACCCTGATTAACTCTGTGTGTGTGAACTTCAAATTGCTGAAAAAACATATGTTGTTTATTTAATAAATCTTCATTTAATGTGGCAGGTTGCAGTGACCACCACTAGAACCATTACAAATTGACTCTTTTCAAATACTCATAATCCTGCACTGGAGAGATTCACCTAATTGGGCTCATTAAAAAGTAAACATTGATTGGCAGGACCACTGGGATCCTTAAAAGGGCTGTGCAAGTCGTAAAGAATCCCTGCATTCCTGATCTCCAGAGCAGCAGACATTGTTTGTTGCTTCTGGTCCACAAAAACAGCAAGAAAACTGCTGGCAGCAAGTGGTGCACAAGGCAGCAAGGAAGGGTGTGGGGTTACATTTGCAGGTGAAAGGCCATAAATAGGGAACATTACCATGTTCAGGTCACTTTAACCTCAAGGTGACTGCTGGGGGATGTAGACCACAAAAAATGTGGAGATAAGGGAATTAAGGACCTCTGAGCTGTGATTTACTATTGTTAAGACTTTGGGGCTGTTTCTCTGACATTTTATGTTTTCTAAGTCATTAGCAACTGCAAAATGAGTGTAGGAAAACATGGGTAAATCAATAGTGTATTACATAGGCATCAGTAATTACATAGCAGTGGGGAATTGGGCCTTGGGACTTTTCAATTATTTTCTGTTGCAAATGATGTACAGGCACCTTTTGGGAAATCATGTTTTGGTCAAACACTACATATTTGCTCAGTGTGAGTCAGTGTTATGGAGGTAATCAAATAATATGAATCTTTCTGGGCTTAAGAAACCTATCAATCTCTAAGCCTCCATTTCTGAGTCAAAGCCAAAAAAAATGTCATTGGCTTATTAAACAGCCTGAATGTAGTCTGGCTGGAAAACTCATGCTGCTGTGAATGTTCAGACATAGCCCTGGACATCCAATTCAATGCACACTTTTCAGTGTGTAGTTTGCCTACTTTTAGAGTCAGTCTCCAATTCTTTCTTCCCTAGAACATGTAAACTTAATTAATCTTTGTGTACTCCAGAGCTACATAGATATATGTGCACTTCAATGACATCTAAAAAACCTACTGCACATCTGGGGTACTCTGGTAGCAGTTTAAAATAAGTGTTCCTAACTTGCAAAAAAAGGACAATAATGTGACCTAGTGTGGATCTCTCAGAGCAGCATCTGATAGGAGATGGCATTTTACAAGGGTGATAGGACAACAGGATTTTACAGTAGTGATAGGACAAGGGGAAATAGTTTTAAAATAGAAGAGGAGAGGTTTAGGTTCCATGTTAGAAAGAAGTCTTTACTGAGAGGGTGGTGAGACCATGGCAGAGGTTGCCCAGAGAAGTTTTGGATGCTCCATCCTTGGAAGTGTTCAAGGCCAGGCTGGGTGGGGCTTTGAGCAAGCTGGTCTGGGGAGAAGGTGCCCCTGACCATGGCAGGGGGGGTGGAACCAGCCAGCCTTTAAAGCCCCTTACAACCCACACCATTCTTTGATTCTATGATAAAATGAACCCCCCTCACCTGCCATGATCAGTGTGAGCACACACAAGCTCCAGTTTACTCTGGACCTGCTGATGTGCAGTCACTTGCTCAACTGCCAGAGTTGCATGGCTTGTCTGAGCCCTTTGTGTTAACTACTGCCCTTAGTTTCCTGCACCAAGAATTCCTTGGGGGGCTAGGAGGCACAGGAGGCTGTCCCAGTTTGTCCCACTGCTGCTTAAGCCAGTGCCACACAGATGCACGAAGCCCAGAGAATTCTAATGCAGGGATGTAGCAGCTCTGCCTCCTCCAGGACGTCAGGCAAATGCTTCTGAGCAGGCTGAGGTGGAAACATGGGAGCTTCATTTGAGCAAGCAAACATGGGAGTTTCATTGGAGCTTGGCTGCAGAAAGAAGTGGAAGTGTCAAAAAGGATTAGTGTGTCAGTGGTTAAAATGACTGTGGGCATGAAGGGACTGAGGGCTGCCAAAACCAAAATAACAAGGAAGTGTCTCTGAAGGCACTCCTGATGCACTGCTCTGGCAGATGTGCAGCCCCTCACTAACTGCAAGGAGGAGTGGAGAGCAGGCTCCTCTGCAACAACCTCTCTGGCCTGGGACCAGGAGGAGATTTGGGATGGATCCTGCAAACATTTTATTCAAAACCAGCTGATTTGGTCAGATCAGAGACATTTCTGCCACTGCACCATTGCAAGCAAAATGAATGGGGCTGAGCATATGAACACAGAACACAGCTTTTGCAGTTTTATACCTTAGCAGGACCCAGGTGTGGTGGGTATCACTGATTTAGTGAGAATCCAGCATGAGAATCCAGAGTATCCCACCGTTGGAGTGTCTGCACTCTCACTGGAATGTATCTGGACAGTCACAGGTTGCAAGTTTGGACACTTTTGCTGGGAGCTCAGGGACCCACCACAGGCACTTGCTAGAGGTCAGTATTTTTTGACTCCTTTAGCTGATGCAGGAGAAGGAAGGTTTTATTCAGAAGTTACCCTCAATTCAATTCACCCTCTGAATTCAACTCTTTCCTTCCATGCCTACATGGAAAGTAACAGAAAAAGAAATTTCGATTCTGAGCACGCAAAAATGCTCATCCATTCCTCTTCCCTCCAGTTCACCATCCTCACAGAAATTCTACTTCCATCCAGCATCAGCTTTGACCCAGACTTACCTGTTTTTACTCCTTAGTCTAAGAGCTGTGGTACCATGAGCTGTGTTTGATAGGGGCATCTCTTGTATCTCTGCTGCATGTCTGATGTGTGCCATGCTTCCTGCTCTTGTTTTCCATATTTTTACCTGCCTGGTAGGTAAAACCACAAAAAAATAATGCAGTTTGCATAGCCTTGAATGCCAGCTGGGATAACTTAGACAGCATTGAGACAAGCACTTTGTGGAAATTGGAAGATGAAATAGTACAAAAAAAAAACCACAAAAAAATAATGCAGTTTGCTATTATGTAACTTCTGTTTCTTCCTGATTTTTTTGAGCTTTTTTTTTCCCAGCAAAAATAGACTGAAACCACGATGTCAGATGTTCAACACAGCCTGTATAGTGCTTGGACTGCCTTCTGCTTCATATTTATTAATTGAGAAATCCTTGGGCAAATTGCCCCTCAAGCCTCAGTGTTGATAAATTCAGGAGTTGCTGGCACTCCAGCAGCATGCAGAGAAGCTGAACGAGGCTGATTACAGTGTGCAGCTCTATCTGCAGAAGGTTGATTATATGGTTTCCTTCCTAATTAAATATCTAAGCATCCATTTACTGAGGAAAGTGAAATTGAGGAATCGTCATTTACAGCAGCCTTGTGTGGAATAAGAGAGCCAGTGTGAAAATTCCTGGACCACAAAGACATTGTGTTGGCCAAGCCCTCTCCAAAAAGCAGGCTGGAGTACAAATGCAGTTTTGCATAATGAACATATCCTAAACCTTGTCACTCACAAGAGTGAGATGAAATTGCATGTGGAAGAAGCAGTAAAATCAGCTTCTGTCTCAGCTTCTGGTATGGGCTGGGATGGAGCTGTGCTCGTGAGCAAGAGTTGCCACAGCATCACTGTCTGCTGGCACATCACAGGGGCTGCTCAGAATGCAGCAGAGGCACTTTCTGTACTGATGCCTCAGGGGATCAGAAATCTCAGTTCCAGAAATTACTCCTGAAGGATGGCGTGCAAGAGACTCACTGTTTAGAGGAGGAGAGGCAAGGGGGAGGGAGGGAAAACATCTTCAGCAATCTCTTTTCTCTTGTTCCCTCAGTACTTTGTAACTCCCCCTTGATGCTGAATCAGGCATTTACAAGCATACCCAAACATAGAAATTACCATATGGGCACAGCAGGGTATCTAGGAATGATTTCCCCCTTCACAACTACACATTAGATCTCATCCTGATCTTTAGCATTTAACAGCATTATTTCTAATGTGAATAATTAAAAATTAAAGTAAAATGGCACTGCAGTCTCTTTTATGGAGGAGTTGTGGAAGCTAAAGGATGTTGCCATGAGAATAAATTACTATAAATTAGCCATCAATAACTTTAAACATGGTGATTAGAACACAGGAGAGTCTGGAAAGGGCTTCTGAAGCACTCTGGGCACTGAGAGTTGCTACACTGTGTGAAGTCTATCACATTTAGAGATGCAATTGTATGATATGATTGCCTCTAATAGGGGACTGGATTTAATGCCTACTGCATCTTTTTCCTTCTCAGTCAGCATTTAGCAAGTCCCCAAATTAATTTCTTAATTGCTGATTTTAAGGACTGTCATTTTGAGACAATACAATCTCCATTAATGATGTCAATATCTTGTCTGGTCAAACGACACCAGGGAAAAAAAGGTCACTAAAATGTTAGAGGACCATAACTAAAACAAGCTTTTATTTCTTTTTGTTTCACTTGGGTGAACTCCTGCCTTGTTATTGTTGTTGCTATTTTTCAGCCTGATACAGTTGATGGAAAAGGTGTGAGTGAACAATTAATGGAAAGAAAGGCTGAAAAGGACCAGTACGATCAAGAGTGATCCCAACAATGATTATTCTGCTTTATGATCCTACTCAAGTTCATGCTTGGGCAGCTTTGGCCAAATCAGCACCTTTCATTGCATTTAACAGAGCTACTTCCATTTGGATTTGAGGCTAGGTGAGGATCTACAGAGCTGCTTCTCAATAATCCACCTCTTACATCAAACATATGACCTAACCTCCATTTTCCTTACAGCCCTTTGGTAGAAAAAGGGCCACGAGATAAACAGAGCCCATCATTGCAGTGTCTGTGGTACAGCAGATGGTATTTGCAAAAAATTAAGGTAATGTTATGAGTACTAAATGATTAGGAAAATGCATAATCAATACATGGGAAATGCATAGAGTTTAGCTCCAAATTTAGAAGTAAGAAGAATATGATGCATTTCAGAGATTAAAAGAAATGACAAAAGTAAACAAATTGCATAGTACTTGACTGTTAAATATTATTACCCTACCAGGAACCCAAAGTAAGTAACACTGAGGGTTGACTATATGTGGCTTTCTGTAAAAAAATAGCATATGGTTTAAAGGAAACCATAGTCACATAAAGTTAGCAAGTTTGTGTAAATAAAGAAAACAGATGCAATAGAGACTTAAGAGCAAGTTTCTCTAAGAATAAGTAGAGGCACAGAAGCACAAATGGTTCAGTAATTCCCAAGGAGCTGGTTGGTGCTGATTGTGCTATTTAACTATGTGTCTTGTAGGTTACTAATGTGAGCAACAGGCTGCCTGCTGCATTTTAAATTACCAGCACTGCCAGTCCATTGTTTTATGTGATTCCCCCTCTGGATAGATATATTTATTCATAAATAGCTGGCTGTTCAGTGAGTCTCCCTCTGCTTTGTGGAACTCACTAAACCGTATATTTTTCCAGTCAATTTGCACCAAACATTCCCTGTATGAGCTGCTGTGAGCTTTGTTCAGTGAGCCAACAGAGGGTCACTATTTAGATTAGATTTTAGGGAGGAGCTCTTTACTCAGAGGGTGGTGAGGCAGGTGAACAGGTTGCCCAGAGAAGCTGTGAATGCCCAAGCCCTGGAAGTGTGTAAGGCCAGGTTGGATGGAGCTTTGAACAATCTGGGATGTTGGTGGAAAGGACCACTAGAAATGATATGGGCTTTAAGATCTCTTCCAAGCCAAGATTTTCTATGACTCAATGACCTGTGAAGCCTGAAACAGGGTCAAAATTCTGTCACTAAGTTTTGCTGTTGGTTAACTGACCTCTGTCAAGAGCAGAAGGGCTCCACAGAGGCATTAGAAAAAGCAGAAGGGTTAAAACAAAAATAAACAAAAAAAACAAAACAAACAAAACAACAACAACAAAAAAGGATGCTTTCAGCAAATGAACATTCTGGTGAAGGAACAGATGAGGTGCAGTGGTGACCTGGTGGCTCTCCACAGATGCCACCAGGGCTGAGCATATTTAAGCATATTGAACATTAGGAACAAGGGCCCCACACAGTGCTGTGCTGTAGCCAGCAGTGAAGCAGGGACTGGCACAGGGGATCTGACCTTGGCTCCCTCTGTGCAAGGACATTATGCTGAGCCCCTGGACCACGAGCAATGCCAGGGGACCTGAGAGCAAGTGGCCACCTCTCCATTGCATAACCACCAGGCAAGGGGATAAAAGCAAGAAGGAGAACCCATCCATCTTTTAATAACAACCATTGTAGCTACTCTGAGGCCTGGAAGGTGACAAAACCATCACAGTAGTTATGGGACATTGCCAGCTGATGTTTGCCATGCTGTGACAGTGCATCCAAAACTAAAAATTTCATCACACAACACCACCCTCAGCCATGGCTCATACCAGGAGAAGAACTTCAGATGAAGAACTTCACAGTCTGCCCTGAAAAGAGCAGAGCTATCACAGGGCTGGTAAGGCTAAGGATTAATTCCTATTTTTATTCTCTCTCACTTGTGTCCTGCGTTTGAACAAGAGTTGAATGCTTGGTAAGATGAAGGGTTCAGCATACAGCACACAATTCTGAGCTGAGTTATTACCTCTGGTGCCTGGAGCAAAAGTGCCCCCTGGGATGTTTGACAGGATATAATGTCTGACTTGATGATGGAAACAAAAGAAGTCCTCTCCATGGCAGATTTAGTCTCTTGAATTTACTGATAATGCACTCTCCTCCAATAAATCAAAATTCCCCTTCACCCACTAAGATGTCGGTTCTCTGCACTGCTGACATACATGGAAATGCAAACCTCCCATAAAAGTGAAAGAAAATGTAAGTTATGTTCTGATAAACAAAGAGAGACTTCAGAATAGGGGGAAAAGCCTTGGTTTATATTTAAAATTAACTCTCTGAAACACAGTAATAGAGAGATTGAAAACGAAAGAGGTGCTGGTGCAGGGCATATCCAGCTCACCTGGGTAGCTCTGCACTGAGGCTTTGATAAGGGGTCAGTTTTCCCTTTGGTAACCCCTCCTTGCCTTTCCCCTTGCAGCCTGGAAAACTCTCTACAGAGAGCTCACATTCAGTGCAAGGTCACCCCAGAGAGATCTCCCCCTCCCCTGCCTCCCAGCAATATGTATTAAAATGTCATCCTGGCCTCCAGGAAAAGCAATTTTCTCTGCCTTAGTGTAGGGTGGGTGTGATCCACCAGCCTGGATGGAGACATCTGCATCAGAGCCAGTCCTCCCTGCTGTGGAGAGAGGAAAAGGCACCTACAGGACAGGATTCACCCACAGTTTGTTTAATTTTAGGGTTTTAAATTAGGATGGATGAATTGCCCCTAAAAGCACTTGTTTGTCTCCCTTGGCTGTAGTGGGGGCCTGGGGTGATTTCTGAGCTGTGGGGCACCTGCATGGCAGCAGATATCTGAGCAGCTGAATCCTGACTTTGCAGTTAGGGAGAGGAAGCATTTCCTGGGGTGGGGGAAATCCTACACAGGGTGTAAGTGCTCATGCTTTTGCTCCATCCAGATGAACAAGGATTTTCCAATCAGCTGATATGAAGAGGAGCTGAACTTTCTTCTTGCATCTTTTCCACTTTATGCTGGTGAGCATGGGAGAGAAGGGAAGGGGGTGCTGTGCTTAAGGCATGAGAGCTCATTTGTGGTAAGAATTTTGGGAAATAGACAGAAGTCCTGGCCATTCCAGACAGAGCACTTGAACCCTCACAGCCTGCAGTTCCCACATAATGTGTGCCCAGCAGTGAAATCACTGGCACTGGCTCCTGCTCTAGCCCACTCCCACTCAGAGTGGAACCCAGCCCATGAGTGTTCTCAGCTACATAAATCTCAGATATCTGACCTAAGGCAGGCATTGTGGCTCCCTGCAGAAAGCTATTAGCTCCCCCCAGCCCAGGGAACAGATTATCTATCAGCTCATCTGTTTTAGAGCTCTTGGAATGGGATGAGCATGGTGCTCTCTGTGACTGCCTGCACCTCTCCTGGCTGATTATTCCCTTTGCTAAGGAGGATAAATGCCTCTAAATGAAACTCAGCAAAACACTGAGAGCACTTTGAATGCCCCCTGTAGAAAGCAGATTGAGGGTAAATTTAGCCCATCCACGCACAAGATGGCAATCCTTGCTTGATGGGGGAACCCTTTCTTTCTTCCTCTCATCCCAGACCTTGCAGGGAGTCTGGGAGGTGATGAGGGCTTCCCAGCTCTCAGTGAGGGGAGTCTGGAGCTGAAAGCCCAACAAACAAAACAGACTGAAGAAAACCAGGCTGTGTTAATTTATCCTGGGGTCTCAGCTCTCCCTAAATCAGCAGTATGTACAGCCAGCCACAGCCTGCTTGTATATTCTTATATATCAAACAAGAACGAAATTTTGACAGAAGAGCTGAATTTCATGCACTAATTCAAGAAGCAGCCTGGTTGAAGAGATGTCAAATGTCAAATTTAAGTGTCTCCCTTCCTCCAGCTCCTCCATTCCAGTGGCAAACTGGGGCACAGTCAGCTTCCCCTGACACAGGGCAGGGTGTGCAGGAGCTGAGGTGATGTGCAGGCTCAGGCTGCTGGCCAGGCACAGCCAAAACACAAAATCCCTGTCCCCGCCACGCACTTGCTTTGTATGGGCAAGGAGCTGCTGTGCGTGACAGATGAGAGCTGCAAAGCAGGCAGGTCAGCACTGTGGTGAGGGTCAGGGCTATTGCAATGGCTGGAGATGCTCTAATTATAGTGTTGGGATGGCTGGAAGCTGCCAGGTTCGATATGGGAATAATGCGACAAGGGAATTGCAGAGTAAAGACACTTGTTGTTTTGTTCTTGGCTTAACTCAGGGACAAAGCCTTTGAGGAAGGAAAAGCAAATTTAAGGTTATAATTCAGTCCCAGGAACACTGAACATATATATGTAATTAGACAGAAAAAAATAAATCAAGGCAGCCTTGTGTTTATTGCACTGGCTCCATCTCCTGTGCTTTTGGCACTGTGTGCTTCCAGCTGAGCTCCAGCCAGTTGCCTGGGTGGTTAAATATCCTTCAGCAGGATAAACAGCTGAGGAAGCCCTGCTGCTCACTCACACAGAGCCTTTGGTGGGTCCTCAGGCAAGTACATGGCTTTATATATATTGCACTATTCCTCTTTGCTACCTGCTCCACACTCTGCTCTGCCTCACTGCAAAACTTTCACAGGGCTGCTCTTCGGTGTTACAGGATTTATAGCAGCATTTCCCACAGGTTTTACAATCTGATTATTCTTAGGGTGCTTTCCCTGGCTAGTTGTGAGCTGCACAGCCTGCAGAAGCCTTTGCTTGAAGTGTCTCAGAGCAGACACCTGCCTCTGGTAGCAGGGCAATTTTAGGAGGTGGGATGAGCAGTAAATTGACCCCAGCACTCAGCTCTGCTCTTGCATTTATGAGAGGGCGAGTCACTATACAACCTGGTGCCTCTGTTTCCCACTCAGATAGATGGAAAAATCAGTACAGAGGCAGTTGCATAAAGTATTCTTGGACACTTTGACCAATACAGCAATCAGAAATGGGAAATAGATTCCTCGATACCACTCACAATCCACCTCCTGGGACTGCTGCCAGTCTGCACCAGCTTTCCCCGTGCCTTGCTCTTCCAGGGTCTCCCCATTTCAGAGACCCTCATGCCTCCATGACACACCTCCACCTCTCCTGTGCTTCAGCAACCTCTCCTCCAACTATCTTTTTTCACAAGCTCAGTGGAGCATATTACCTCAATTTTCTTTCTCCCCTTCTCCAGGGATTCCTCCTGTTAATTACTTCAGCTTCAGCAGCTCCCCATCCTCTCTCCCGTGCCCACCACAGCAGCCAAGGCACTGCCTGCTCCCCCATGGGTAGCTCAGTCAGTGATTTCCCCCAGCTATTCCTGCTTAGGAGAGAGGTTGTTTATTTCCTTTTTTTTCTGTAGTTATGCAAACATTCTCATCATGTACAGTGGTGATTTTTTTTTTTAAATTTAAAAAGTAGGAAAGAGCTGGCAGCCAGTATCTGGTGTAATGCCAGAGCACTAGAGAAGCACTAAGTTTTGATCTGTTTACCCTGATACTATTCCTCAGGCAGGGATCAAACACTTAAAATCAGAGACACTGTAAAAAAATTACAGTAAATATAGCTAAAATCAAATACAGTGATACCCTTTTATTTTATCCAAGATAGGGTTTAGTCAAATCCAAGCCAAATTTATCCCAGATGTAATTCCAGTAATAGCAGTAAACATTGGACAGAGAGGAACTCAGTTCATTTGCTTTACCTTACCTTATTTATGGAAACTGAAATACTGTTAGTGCAAGCAAAAGTGCAAGGGAGAGACAAGCTCATAGCAATCCCCTCTCCATGGTCACCATGGCTATTTGTGCTTTGTTTCACTCTATTTACAAATTATTAAGCATATTGACCACAGCTCCGTGTTTTGAAATCAAGAATGCAAAGAATCCATTTTTATTACTTTATTAACCTTTTTTATTTAACCTGGTAATAAAACTACTCAGCCGTGTGGTGGAATCTCAATTAAAATTTGCCTCTCCAGGAGCCACAGAGTCAAATGCTCCAGCAGTTATCGAAGTTGGTTTCCCTGTAAAAGCTGAGCTCTGTTACCAGATTCTGTTATTCAGTACACAGATCCCTGCTTTCCAGCAAGCATCGTTTCAGGAGGTGCTCTGAAAGCTTTCGGGCTCTCCCAATGATTGCTTTGCTTTTCTTTCACCACAATTACAGTCTCTTCATTTAATTTCAATGGAAACTTTAGTGTTTTAGACCTTGCCCATGTAGCTGAATGCTCATCTCTGGATCTTATTTCCAGTCCTCAGGAGGACTGGTTTTGATGACCTAGTCTGATTACAGCATCTTTGACAGCTTTAAAGGAATTTGCCCTGGGGAAGAAGACAGCTGCTGCCCTGACGAGGGATTTTTCTGAGCAGGCCTCCCAAGCCAGACATGTCAGTGTGAGATGCTGCCTACGTTTTTCATCATAACCCACAGGTATGTCTAAAAAAGGTTGTGTGTTCTAGGCTGCACAGGCCAGTGTGGAGAGAGCCTCTGTCATTAAACTGCTTAACCTGTTCCTGTCAAAACACTGCAGCTTCTTGGCTTCTTTTCCCTTGTGTTCTATATTCAGCCTCTCTGAAAACTGTGGGCCAGGTCTTTGGGCTGGTGTAAGGTGGCATTGCTCCTTCAGTTTGTACAGGCTGCAGGGTAGGAACAGTCTCTTTGCCAGTGTCTGCAGCTCTCATACAGCTCTGGTCTTAAACAAGGCTGATGAAATTGGTCACATTATTTATGAACAACAGTAACCCTTATTAGGAGCTGCAATAAAATAACTCATCAGACTTTTTAGAATTGAATCAGTAGAAAAGCAATATGGTAATCGGTTCCCCTAGAGCCCATTTTTTCATGAATGTTGAAAAGAAGATTAACAACATTTCAAATCCCAAACAACCCATTTTACCACCAGAAAGGAGATCTGATCTGCTTAACATGGTGTGGATCAGAAAAGCTGCATGTTCCCTTCCTAATGACATACCCAAACCCAGGAATTAAACTCTATTTTTCTCAGATAAATTACCTAGAATGAATGGATCATGATTCAGATGAGCATGTTTTGCAATAAAAGATTTTGACAAGTATCTGAATGTACAAAGTTCTATATCTTCATCGTGGAGCAGCTACTTCACTTTTTGGGGAACAAATAAAGTAAAGATTTCAGATAGAAAGGCCAGAATTACCACTGCATGAGCTGCAGTAGTGCCAAGATTTAGGATAATTCATCCCCAAGACATCTTCAGCCTTGGTTTTGTAAAAGAGGTAAGTAGATGGCTTGGAGTTCTGAGAGGTGTTTGGTACATGGAGCACAAACTTCTCCTCTCCAGTGCCAGCCCATTTCCACCACATGCTGCCTCAAAATCAAACTCTGAACTGACAAGTAAAGGTGACAGCCACCTGCTCTAAATTCTCCAAAATTTATATTTCCAAAATTTTTATTCTCCAAATTCCCTTTTTCTTCCTCTGTATTTTTTATTTCTGTTTCATATTCTCAGGGAAAAAAAAAAAANGAGTGTAATTTTGCTGCCTTGTAGTAATTTGGTTTGTATTTGGTAAAGGCAAAGGAGCTGAAGGTGTCCTTTCTGAAATGACAATGGAGAGCACAGAAGAGAGCAAGCCCACCAGCTTTGATTAACCTGGCACTTCTTAGTCTAAATATCTGACTCATGCTGGCTTGCACAGGATCCTCCTGAAAAACACGGAGTGGTGGCTCCTGGAGCATCCCTTGTAATAACCTTGTGATTTGGGCTGTCAAATATACCATTGAAGAAGCTGACACTATTTCCCAGTTCTGGCATTATCCACACAGCAAGTAACAAAGCTTGCCAAAAGCAGGAGTGTCAGGAAGAGGTGCTTCAGATCTACAGAGGTGTCACAAAGGCAGGAGAGAACTTCTGGGAAGGAGGAGAGGTGGTGTCACTTCTCTATCATCTTCACTTTAGAGCTGCAAAGAGCCTTTTGGCCAGTATGCTCCATAAAGAATCTAATATTTTCTCAGATTTAAATAAAAAGGGAGAAATGCTAACTATAGGTATGAAGTATAGGAACACTCCAGTCTCAAAACGTCTCCCAGAAACACTTGCTGGAGTGGGTATAATGCATGAAAGAAGACACTGCATTAGTTCTGTCTGCCCAAAAGTTTTGTCTTTGTCAGGGAGCAGCCATGTAGTCAGATTCACATAACAGACCAAGAGCTCAGCTTCCATGCCTCTCCCTGCAGACACTATTATTTCAGCATCTCCACAGCTGTCCCATGAAGCTTCATTCCTTGCCTTTGCATTTCTCTGGCTTCAAAAGAAAAGGCAAAATAATTTCTATTGTTTCATTGGGGAGTCTGATTGAAAGGCTCAAACATTTGAGATGATGAAAAATAGACTGATGAAAATGTTCTACATCAGAAAAAAACATGGATTTGTTGAGACAGAGATGATTCTGACCAACATATTAATTCAAGCTGAGAGGTTTCCTGGTCCTGGACCAAATTTTCTGATAAGAATGAAGGAGAGAATGGGGGAGAAAGAGAGACAGCTGAGCTGTTAGAAAGCAGCTAATAAGAAACAGCATCTTAGGGGATTTGCACTTGAAGGTTCTGATTCAAACCTGCCAGGGGTCAAAGCTGGACTCTGTTTTCCCACTCTACTCTCAAAGCACATCCTGCTCTCAGTTACCCCATCATAAGGCACAAATTGTCTTGGTGTGAGCAGCATCCTGCAACTCTCTTGAAGGAATGCCAAAGGATGCTTTGCTTTGGGATGAAAGCACAACTTAAATATTCAACTTGCCTCTGCAAAACATAACTGGCTTTCAACCTGACTTATCTGCATAGCCTGATGCCAACAAGTGTACTTTGATGTTCTGCCTGAATTTTCCCTTGCTTATTTTCTTTGTCTCAGCTTAAACTGAGATGAAATTGAATATAAGCTCCAGAAGTTCTTGTCCGGTTTTGGAAATTGTAAAAATTGCTTTTTGTTAAACCTATTTGTTTTTCTCTGAAATCGCCAGTCTCCAGAGCTTGGAGAGGTGAAAGAGAGAGACTTACATAGTAATTAGAAAAACAAATATCATCATTAATAGACTTAACATTAATGTAAAGCAGTTGCCAATGACAGAGGGATTTGCCGCTTTCTTTTTATAATCTTTATCATCCAATATCATAATCCAAATGCTTTCCAATTCATGCTTTTTTTTTACTCATTTGGGCTTTTGTTACACTTCAATCTGCTCTTTTCTCCATTTTTCTGGTCTTCTTTCATGCCATTAATCTAATCTAATCCTCTTCCAAGGTGACACCACAAATGGAGCTCAAGTGCATTTACATCAGTGCCCTCAAATCATGTTGTGTAGTTGCCTCTGTCTTGATGCTTTGTGATTCCCTTGGCTCCTTCCCTTCCCACTGCTATCAGCCCTGCTTGCTGCCCCTCTCAGGGCCAGTTTGGCATTAGCAGCTGCCAGGTTTCTAAAATCCTTTTTAGGGGAGAGACAGTGGCTCACAGAAGTCAATTGGAGTCTTTTGATACCTGGGATTAAAATAAGACCACTAATCCCCTTTTGAGGCTGTATCCTGCAGTCATCCTAGCTGGATTTCTCCTCAGGTCAAAGCTCACCTAGGAATGTGGGCAGGAAGCCCCAATGAACACAACATCAAGCAGAGAGTGATTACTGCTAAAATAGAACTCCTGAAGATAATTCCATTTTTCCTTTTTCTAAGGGGCTTTCTTTGCATGCCTTTTCTCTTTCATGCCAGCTCAGATGTCCTCCTGCTGGCCGTGGGTTTCTCATCACTGGTCTCATGGCTGATGGCAGCCCTGCCATCAATAGCAACCCAAATGCTTTAGGCAGAAGTTCCAGTCCCACTAGTTTTTGTTCCTAATATACAATGAGCGTGTAACAAAAGCTGACTCAGAATGACCTCACTCACTCCAGCCCTGTCCATCTCCCACATTCCATATTAACAGGACTGACTGATTTGGAATCAGTGAGCCAACAGCAGATATTAGCATTTGGTTCCTTGGTAACTCTTATTCAATCAATACATGCTTTACATTTTAGGTCCCAGTGACAGGATGATCAGAACAAATTAGAAAATCTCAGGTGGAATAAACCTAATGGCTATGGGACATTTCTAAAATAAAAATGGATGTCGAATCACAAATAATAGCTTGGCTGCAATCTCAAGAGTCTAATTATGAAATGGATGTGGAATCATTCTGTAATTATTTAGAAAGTTCATTTCAGCAGCCAGAAATTCTCTCTGTGTTTACTACATATCATCACAAGTCCTCTGTGGTTATTTGTAACATCTACCCGGAAAGACACATGAATAAGAGAGGCAATTTTAAGAAATGGTGACAGATCCATGCCTTTTATAAGTCAATGGACTCATGCCAGGGATAAATTGGGACCAAATCCTTCAACAGAGTTAAATCACTTCCAGTCAGTCCAAATAGAGCAGAGGTTTCTCTGCCCTGCAGCAGGGATGTTCTCACCATAATGCAAAACCCTACAACACTTCTGCTCAGTGCTTCTATCTTCATGTTAGAAAGGAGCCCAGTTCAAAACCAGGGAAAACCTGTGCACAATGTGGATCTTAAACTGGTGCCACAGCTCCAGGAACAAAATCGTCACTTTGCAGGACCTGCTACATGGTCCCCATGGTACTCAGTGCTGGTGAGGCTGCACCTTGATCTAAAACTTCAGTTTTAGGCCAGTCACTACAAGAAAGACATTGAGGTGCTGGAGCAAGTCCAGAGAAGGGCAATGGAGCTGGGGAAAGGCCTGGAGCACCAGGCTTATGAGGAGCAGCTGAGGAAACAGCTCCAGTTTTTACTGGAGAAAATTAGGCTCAGGGGAAACCGTATCACTCCCTACAACTACCTGAAAAATGTTGTAGATGGGGGTGTTGGCCTCTTCTCCCAATTAACAAGAAATAGAGCAAGAGGAAATGGCCTCAGATTACACCAGAGAAGGTTTAGCTTGGATATAAGGAAAATTTCTTCACCAAAAGGGTTGTCAAGCACTGGAACAGACTGCCCAGGGAAGCTGTTGGGTCACCATCCCTGGAGGTATTTAACAGACATTTAGATGTGGCACTTGGGGACTTGGTTTAGTGGTGGCCTTGGACTCACTGACCTTAAAAATCTTCTCCAACCAGAACAATTCTGAGATTCTACATCTGCAAATAGGGCCATGGCTCTGCCTTCAGAAGTGAGTTCTGTTGTGATGGATCAGGTGGCCACATGCAGTAACATCACCCCTAATCCAATTTTTACAAAGGTCAGCAATGCAGGCCCACAGGTCCTGGATGAACGGCCCAGGTCTGCCTGCCTGCATCACAGGGGTACTTACACATCTTTGTGATCAATGAAATCTTCCAGCACAGGGTACTAATAACTAAAGGGCAAAGAGGTCCCACTGGGAGGGTGATCCTGTGGGTGCTTCATGGAGCACCACAGCAACTGTAGATGTTGCACTTTGAACTGATCACAATTGCATTTCCTTGGGGAAAAACTCACTGTATTCACAGCTCTCTGGGCATCACAGGAATTAACAGATATACAGGAAGGAAAACTGATTGCTTTCATCCTGGCTGGCTACACACACCAAGTGTTACCAGATCATCTTCCCATTCAGTGCTCTGTTTCCATTATGCTTTGTGGTTGATCTTTATTTTCCCCAACTCCACAGAAATGCCCCATTTTGGATTGACTGCCAGACAACAGACTAATCATGATCCCTCTGGATGTGGAATGGAAACACGCAGTCCAAAGAGCTGATTTTTGTCTTGAGGCTGGGATTTACACAGTGCTTTTTTTACTGGAAGGTTGAGGAGAAGAAATGGTGCTGTATGAGATCTCATGAGTGTCCCATAACTTCCAGCAGTAAATCTATTTCTCCAGAGGCAGAAAAAGAAGGAGGCAACAGCTAATTATACTCTGTGGGGCAATTTGCTGTTTTATTTCCTGATGTACTCCCTGACTAGTGGAAAATCACTCTTGGCAAACCCAAAACTTACCCTTCCAAAAGGTGCATCTCTAAATTATTAATCAAGAGTACACAGAACTGCAAAAGGTGGAATATTGAACAAAGGCTCAATTGACACTCTGGAAGTTGAGGAAGATATGGAAGACTCCCCTCTAATTTATTTATTCCTTTTCTGTTCTGTTATCCTGATATGCTGCTTCCAGTTACCACTGCACCCCGCACTGTATGGTATTACGTGATTTTGTTTTCAGATTGTTGGAGATAAAGTTACTTCATTATTAATATATATGCACTGTGCATATCCATAAATATTGAATATATACGTGTGTGTGTGTGTAAACCTACTGGAAGTGTTAATAGTTAATATAAACGAAGTCCATTATTGCAATGAGTGACTATTTCTATGACCCTATTTGCAATAAAAGCAGATTCAATGATATGAGAAAATTGCTAGGTTTCAGAATAATTGAACCAGGCCAGACGAATCCCCACAAAGGCATCATTTACAAAGTACTTTGCTTGTCTAAAATATTTATTCCCACAGAAGGAAATGGAAAAAGAGTTCATATGGTTACACGGCTATCCTCTGAGTGTAAAATTGTTTTATCATGTTATGTTTATTTCCTAGACATCTTCCACTGGGGTATTGCAGAAAAAATATTGGCTGTGCAGTTAATTCCTTTGTGTGGACTGTTCATATTTATTCTCTGGGAAGTCAATCATGTTTTGTTTAGGCATGTTTTGTTTTTCTGCTGAGCAAACACTTAAGCAACCCTTTTCTTGTAAAAACTTATTTGCATATACAATGTGCACCATTCAATGTCAGTGCTACACAGAGAGTTGAAATGTTTTTGCTTTCCCTCCTAGGTACCACGGGAAGTAGTGGATTTCTTGATGAAAATGTTGGTGTTGCTCTTTAAGACTGCAGTATATTGTTCATGTTTAAGGGCAGTAGTTATAATCAGTTATAATCAGTAGTTATGGATAATTTTAGTTTGTCTTTTATTGAAAGCCTGGATAGATTTTTACTATTAAATGTTCACAGCAAAATGATTCCAAGAAATCTACAGACAAATAATTACTCCCAGTAATTATCCACTGAATAAATCTGAATAATGAATACATTCACAAAAGTCACTATCTATTTGTGAACAATTAGCTGAAAGAAATAGAGGTGACACTCACAAGCTAAATAATTCATTTATGAATTATTTGTCCAGCTTTGTTTCTGATGTACTTTGCATGAAATAAGATCAAAGCTTAGATAAAAAATGACTTTAAAAAGAAGGGCAATAATGAAGGAAATTCTTACAGCTTCTAATGCAGGAATCATCCCACTCTAGTAACTATTATTTATGTAATAATAATAGTGACTTCAGAGGCTAGAGAAGTTATTTTCCTGGATTCTTTTACTTTGAGCATTGAGCTGTGTTTTATTCTTAACATATATTCAATTTTAGATTGTCAAACTACAATCAAAAGCACTTAGTACGAATGGAATTGTCCCTGTCATGAGATTTGAACTCCTGACATCTTTATCCACTGACACTTGAGTGGCCAGGTAACTACTAATTATTCAAGCATTTACAACCATTACTATCAATATAATTAGCATAGTTTGAGATAAAAGTGGGAATGTCACTGTGAAATTATCATTCCTGGCATTTAGATAGCAATCTTTCATGAAAACACTTATAAACTGCCCAATTATTTTTCAATCAAATGAAAAAAAGAAGTGGGTTTCATTTAAGGGCAATCTAGAACTGAAAAGAAATTGTTTCTGCCATCAAAAATTATAAATGTTGTCTCCATATGTCCATTTCTTGAACACAACAGATCACATCAACTTCTGCATTGGTAGTTTTTTGGGATTGAGTTTTTGGAGTTTTTTGTTGTTTGTTTGGAGTTTTTTGGGTTTTTTTTGTTTTGTTTTGTTTTGTTTTGTTTTGTTTTGTTTTGTTTTGTTTTGTTTTGTTTTGTTTTGTTTTGTTTTGTTTTGTTTTGTTTTGTTTTGTTTTGTTTTGTTTTGTTTTGTTTTGTTTTGTTTTGTGTTGTTTTTTGAGAAATTACCAAAATATCTTTGACCAAATACTTAGAAAACTGTGAAACCTTCGTTTGAACAGAGCCAGGTTTTTCATTCAGGTGTAAAAGCTGACAAGTGTATTGCCCCACTCTGTAAAAATAAGAGGCTGCACAAGGCCTTCTTATGTGCATTGCTGGGTGACACTAATAAAAATAAATGAGACAATTCCCATGGACAAAGTCAAAGCTAGATGAGGACTAGAGTCCTAGTCCCACCTTCATCAGTTTTGCTGGCCAAAACAGGCAGGTAAATTCCTTCTCACATGAATTACTAGTAGGTGATTACCACAAAGGGAGGAAGGAGGAGCCAGAGAAGTCAGGGACCATGGTTTGTTTGACAGGTTTTGTCACCTTTCTGTCTAGGATCTACTGTGAACAAAATTTTAAAGACTGTCTTTTCCCTAGATATCCTGAAATAACTCCTGTGGAACACTGGCAGGACACAGCAGAGAGGGGATTTTGGGAGCATTTCAGGAGGCCTGCAGCTGTGAGCTGGTTCCAGCATGAGGAAAAGCCCTCCATCACCCCAATGTACAGCAAAGAGAAGGTAAGGAAACCCTCTCTGGGGGGCTTTCAGAGGTGCTGCCTTCAGTGGAGAGCCCTAGACCAGCAAAATCTGTTCTTCTCCATGTGGATACTGATGTCAACAAGGGCAGGCTTGAGGACAGTAGAGCCATGCAGAGGCTGAGCTGCAGGAGGGCAGCAAATGATGACCCCACATCAGCCACAGAAGCCTCCTCTCCTGCTCTGGCCCAGTTTTGTCTGGGGGGACATCCCAACCCTTTCCATCCACTCTACCCATTCCTCATATCCCTGAAAGGAGGTGAATAAGCAGTGAATCCCACAGGGCAGCTGTGCCCTCTGGTTCCCAGTGCCTGTATGAGCATCTGCATCTCTCTGCACTGCAGAGCAAGGGCCAGCCAGAACACGACATGGAAATATCCATCCAACCACCTGCTGAAAAACCAAACCATGTACATTACACATGGCACTGCAAATAAATAGCTCCAGGAAAAGAACAACACCAAAAAAACAAAAAAAAAAATCCAAGCTTGTGCTTGCAGGGACAGTAGACCAGTATATTTCAGCAATCATGGCAGGTATTTCTAACTAAAAATTGTATGTTTGATGATTCCCAGACTTCAGCATTTGACAAGGGGCTGTTAACGCCTCTTGAAGAGTAAATCACCTCTCTTCCTATCAGTAATCTTATTATAATATAAGTAGAAATGTCAAATGTTTAAATCTGACTCTATTACTATAATAATGGATTTAATTTTTAAAACATATAAAGTGAGGCCATAACTATTCTGAAGGGAGATATCTGTCATCCCACTATATTTATATAATTTCCTGATGGCTTTACCCACATATTTTGAACGGAAGAAGGATTAAAAACAATCCCACTTGCAAGATTTTTGTGATTGGGAATGGATTCCAAAAAGGAAACCAACATGATCACAGAAATGCAGAAATTTTTATTAAAAAAACACACCCTCAACTTCACATTCGCGCAAAACAAATATGTAGGTGTTTATCTGTGACTTGCTCCATTCGGGCCCTCTCCTGCTGCCAGAAAAGCTCTGCTTCCAGCTGCACAATCAGTATTATCACTATGTGCTATTTTTGGCCCCTGAGTACATCTCAGTAGCGTCATCCATCCCACGCCAGCCCTGGTACGAAGGACACAAACTCCTCTTTCCATCGCCTTGTCCTCCGCTGCCGCTCCCGCTGCGCGGTGCCGCTGCCGGTCCCCACTGCAGAGGGGTCTCCGGACACTTCTCCCTGCTCCTCCTCATCTCCCCAGGCAGGAGCCTTTCCATCCAAAGCTTCATGTGGGAGGCTCCATGTTGGCATCCAGAGTACATGTCCCAGATATGTCCAGCCTCCCTTTCTGACCCTAGTGCCAAAGAGCTGCGGGTAAGTAATCTTCTGATGGGTGATGGAGTCCCTGTGTCCAGTGCCTGGAGCTTGTTACAAATGGGTTGTTTTGGGGTCATACAATTTCCCAGTTGTCACTTTGGTAGGTTTCCAGCTCCTGTCACAGTATGTTAACGCCAGATTTCTATCAGAGGGGACGGGGCTTTTTTTGTTCTGACGCTGTGTAGCTTTGATTTCCACAAGTTATTAAAGCCTAGTAAATATCGTAAAATCACTTCCTTTTTAAGGTCTTCCTTGACTAGGTGCTCTCCAACCAGCTAGCTGTTTAATGTTTTTCTCTTCTGGTGTAATGTCACTGCTAAGTGTTTGGAAAAGCTCATATGGGCAACAGCTGCACTTGGAGTGCAAAAAAAATCTCTTCAAATATAAGGTTCAGTTTCCTTGGTTGTGCCACAGGAGAAGCCCTTATAGCTAAAGCTATGACCACCCCTAGCCTGAGCTAGGCTGTGTCTCCCTAACCCTGTTTCATTTTACACAGAATAATCAAATATTCATTATGTAAGCAAGTGTGTGTGTGGCTGTTGCAGAGTGATTGGGGGTACTCACCTGGTAGATGAGAGACCCTGTTCCCAGTGACCGCTCCAATGAATATTTAAGTATTACATATTAAGTATTCATTGGAGCAAGGATAGGAGCAGACTTCTGCCACCCCCAAGGGAGCACCCAAACACCAGACTGTAAAGTCATTCTTTCTTTCTTTAGCTCAATGAGTATTTAATTATTCAAGGCCAAACAAGACAGCTTCAGTGGCAGAGACTGAGATTCCTGCTCCTGTGTGTGCACCATAACTGATGATGAGGGCGTGTATCTAAGACATGGCTTTGTATTTCTTTGGACTCAGAAAGAAGTGAAATCCAGGTTTCCCATAACCTGAATGGGGCTTCCAGCCTCTTAGATGCTGAATGAAAAACACAAAGCTCCAACACACACTGTCCACAGTCATGAGACAGAGGTGATGTGACCCCGAGAACAGAGAAAGCATCCTTATCAGTGATGAGATTGGTTTTATGAATCTCTCAGGAGAAGGAATCAAAGCTGAAGGCATTCCTCACCCCATGGCAGTTCCTGGTGCTATGTAATATGCCTTTTGAGGTTATCCAGAATGTGATGTGTAAGAAAACCTATTTATCCCCTTTACTCTGGAGTCTGGCGCCCCCAGATTGTAGTCAATGGGACCTAATCCTGCTTCTGCAGTCTGAGGAGTGGGTGTGTGAAACGGTGAGTGTGGGGAAAGCATCCAGCGAGAAAAGTCAAGGCAATGGTATTTGAGTCTAAAAGAGGACAAAGGTAGATAATTGAGGAGTAGAAAGATCAAAGCAAGGAGAAAAACTGGAGTAAAAAGCAGGCAGTCACTGAGTGGGGGAATGACAAGAAGGGGGGAAAAGAGAAGTAGGAACAGTGACCAGAAGAAATAATATCTTTATCTAACAGAGGAACAGAGGGGAGAGATGGAAAGTGCTAGAGAAGATTACTTCAGTCTTAAAAATAAAATATGAATAATCTCTACCTCTCACTTTGAAAAGTAGAAAAATTGCCATCTGCTTTCTACTGCCAGAGGACAGTGGGTGTCTGAATCAAGGTTCTTTGGATTCACCTTGGGCAGCTGACTGGGAGCATTCCCATGCAGAACAGTGACTTATTATTGTTATTGCAGCTCTGTTTCTTGTCGTTTCAAAGAATCCACAGCATTATGATTCTGTTGTCAAAGACTAAATGTGGTTTCCAAGCAAAAACCAGAGCAACAGCATAATTGTTATATTGAAGTGCAAATAAGTTACCATCTTGTACCCATCAGGAATGTCCAAACCCAAGTCAGCTGCATAGTCCCAGTTGTTGAAATGGCAATGCTTCATTCTGAATGGAACTGCTTAGCTCAGAACATTTCAAAGGTGCTCCAAATGATACGGTTCATATATTTCATATCACATTTATGTTCTTCTAAGAGCAGCCCAAGGCTGTTGAGCAGCCACCTTCAGCAAATATTTGTTACAATTTAGAGAATCCTTCCTGAACATTTTGCTGTCCATTGCTTTAACTATCCTTTTCCCTGAGAGGACAGCTTTAGAGCACTGCAGGTCTATGGCAATGTAGGAATATCCTTTTTGTCTTGCTGTAAATATTACAGTGGTCTGACTATGTCCAAGCAGATGTGTTACTTATTATGTCCTTCAAGGGGCACAGTAACACATCCACCAAAGATCAAACCTTCACCCAGATACCTCACCCTGTTTGAATGGCCACGTGTTTTGTGTTTTGATCAACTCTTTAGACAGATGACAGTAGCTATCCTCCTTCCATACTGAGAAAAAGGCCACCTGTGGACCAAGCTGTGGGGGAAAAGCGGAGAGCAGAGAGAAGGGTTCGATTTCGTGAGCCAGAAGAAGTCATTGAACATGGTATGCTCAAGTTATCAGGAATTTTGGCATGACCTTTCTAGCTTTTAACATCCACTCTGTCTGTTCACATCAGCTTCCCCTTCTGATAACGTGATTTGTGATTTTCAGCTCAGCATGGAGCAGAGGATGGATGATTTTTGCTCTGTGCTCTGCAGAACTGCATCTGGTCCATTTGCCTGCCTGCCCTGGGAGGAGACAGGCTCCTGCCTCACCCTCAGCTACTGTCACAGTGACCTCCCAAGCCAGTCCCCACCAGGATCATTGTAGAACATAGGCCTGGCTGGGCCCCAGGGCTTCCCCAGAAAAATGTTTCCACTCAGACCAAATTTAAACATAATTATGTGACTGTGGGTAACTAGGACGCCACAGAATACAATAGCAGAGGTCTGAGCCTAGCAGCCAGGATGAAATAACTTCTGCCAACAAAGGCACCCAAGGGCTGACACAGCTAACAAAACCTCTGGTCTTTTTATTCATAAACCAAAATATTGCAGGTAGGTCAACTGGGAGTGACCTTCAGCAGAGGTCTGGCACAAGGATCCAGTTTGCACTTCTGCATGTGCTGTATGCCATACCAGATAATAATTGAGTTACCTTCTGACTTTCCCAAACTCATCCAACCAAGAAAGTTGTATTTATTGATAGAGAACTAAAATTGTATGGGTTTGATATGTCAGTTGGTCAAAACACAGGTGGCAGAATGGTAAAGTTTGTATGTCAGCCACCTGTTCAGACTGCTACAGCCTCTGAAAATAAGGCTTGGCATCCACTGATGTGTCTATAAACAGAACTCACATTTGTTTGGCAATACACTGTTTGGGATGCCTCCTGATGCAGGAAGGGGAAGCTGTTTCTTGATAAGCTTGTTGACATGGCCTGGGCTTTCCCACCAAAACTGAACGCCTGGAAAGACTCAGTGAATTAGCCTTAAATTCCTCAGAGCCCATCTGGCTGCTCAAGAGCAGGATTCTGATGGGAATGAATAATTCCTTCGGGTGTCTGCCAGAGTCCATGCCCCACATCAGCACTGGGAATCCTGCAGTCAGTCCAGCCCAGGGGACCAGGCTGGTCTCCCACTGCTCTGACCTCAGCAAAGCCATGCTGGAGCTCCTGTAGGGAGCTGCAAGCATGGAGAAGGCTCCAACTCTTTTTCATGGAGACATGAGAAATGTTCCAACCCATAATTAGTATTCTGTGTTGCAAACAGTCTGTGATTTAGATTATTTGCTGTTTGTCCACACAATATTACTCACATTAATGCTGGTAAAATGAAGGTTTCTGGCACCACTGAAATTTTTCCATTTTATAGACTTTTCATCCTGGACTGTGTCTGGGCCCTGGCTGCCAAGCAGATGCATTTCTAGGATATTGTTGATGAAAGCTAGTCTGACAGTGCTTTCTTAACTTTCATTCTTTCAGCCTGCTGGTCTAAATAATTTTCTCTCTAGGGATTATGTGGAATAGGGAGGGGTCTTATCAGAGCCGTTTCCTGACCTCCCTGCAACAGCAGCAATCCTGCCTCTGAATTCTCACACACAATAAGTTTTGCTCACTTTCCTGAAGTGCACCTGCATCTGCATGTTTGCATGGATTGGGTAGGTCCAGAGCCAAAAGTGGTGTAAGAGGTTGCCCAGCATCTCCAAGGTGACAGGCACCTTCAGAGACACTGCTTGGTTCTGGCTTTTCTTGTTCAAACACTGCCTAGAGACCTTTCCAGGCGAGTAAGAACATTTTCATTCTGTTTTCTAGTCATTTCCTGCTGTGACTACGTAGTGGGTAAGTTGAATTTTTCACATATAACTGTGAGCCATCCATAGCATTAACCTGAGTTTGCTTTTTCAGCTGGTGGGATGCACTGTGCAAATATACCCTCCATATACACAGCATTTTGTGTTGTCAGTGGTTGTTGCTTTTTCTTCTCAGCATAAGCAGCACAAGGTGCTGATGAGGTCTGGTGCAATTTTAAACAAGACGTCTAATAAGACAAATAGTGGAGACAAAAATTAAATCCCTGAAGCTATTTTTAATTTAAATATAATTAATATATTTTACGGCATTAGAATAGGTACAGGTTTCTCACTAAGATATGCAAGGAAAGCACCCCAAGCTAAACAATAGTTCTCCCTGCTGAGTTTCATATGAGGGGAAAAGACAATTCATTTATATGCTGACAGCAGGGTAGGAATAATAAAAATAATAGTTTTTCTCTGTTTTTTTGTTTGAGGCCTGCCAGCCTCACAGATCCCCAAGCAAATGAGTGTATGTGGATATTCTGATGATTGTGATCATTTCTAGAGGCCCTGGGCAACATTCAGCCCCTGCTGTAGGCAATGCAGTCAAGGGGAGAGGGGTACTTATATGCATGTATATATGCACACTCAGACCTATAGTTTTGGGAGGCCAAAAAGCCTCTCAGGGAGATGTCCCCATATCCCTCAGCTATTGCTACTGTCCAGGAAGAGGGTTTGTATGCTTATGACAATGGAAGCATCATCTAGGGCTGTTATTTGGCTAGAAACAGGTACTACAGCCAGGAAAGGGCCTGGTGGAAAAGCAAAGATCAAGTATTTTTCAGGGCACAGTGGAAATGTGTATCCAAGGCAGGAACTGAAACAAAATCTCCTGTACCCAGGTCCTGTGCTTTTCTCATATCACTTGCCATAAGCCTGGGCACTGGCCTGTGCTCTTCCAACAAGCAATTTAACTAACAAATTTAAGCAATAAATTTCTAATTGTAATCTAGAAAAGCAAATTTGATTTTCAGCACCTAACTGTAGTGGTGGGCTGAAGCTGTTGTGAGTATAGCTCACAATTTTGCAGGTGGAATTACTCTTCTGCATTATTTTTTCTGTTCATGGATAGAACATATTTCATAACTGAGAGGGTATAAGAAAACCCCAGTTTTACATTTGAGATCACCCAGAAATTTCACATGGAAAGTAACTTAAATAACTTAAAAGTTGAAATGGGTTACAAGCACTTCACATGAAAGGGTTGATGTGAAAAGCTGTTCAGCTTCCAGGGAAGGTTTCCCTGCTCCCATGAGTGCTCATCAGCCAAGCCCCACGTTGGAAAAGGCAGGTGGGCACCCAGTCAAGAGCTGTAGCCTGTGGTGTGGGAAATCTCACAAGGGAAACACTAACTCCCAACTCACAAATCTCTGCAAAACCAGAAAGTGGTGAGCAATTCCCTGGCTAAACACCTTCATATCAACCCTTCATAGAATAATGCCAAATAAACAAATTTATAAAATCTGAAGTCTGCACATGGATAATTTGCAAACAGAAAGAAGGGCTAAATTCAAATGAATAAATTACTTGCAGCAAATAAGTCACTCAGATCTATTATGGGACATTGATTTGGTTTCTGGTTAGCTATAAAATGACTGCCTATTAACATTTTACCTTTTCCCCATACACTTTTTGATACATTATTATGTGTTTCTGGCTTGGTTTTATGACTTTTACCTTCCTCTCTGTACATCTGTATGACAGTTTAATTGACTGGTGTGTATTCCAGGGCTCGGAGTGGAAGCTAATTTAAATATGTTACAGCTAATGTTGGCCCTTTACCCATAATAATACACTCCACATTTTTATCTCCTTATTGATTATGTGCATATGGCAGGAAAATAGCTGCACACTATGGGTTTTATTCAGGCATGAATTTGGCTTTATACTGCATGTTTAATACTCTAAGTGCTTTATGAAATAGTGCCGACTGTGCAATGGCCGTGCAGTCAGAGGGAGCAGCCAGCTCTGAATCAAACTGGATCCCCAAGGCCCAGGGATGGATACAGGCAGGCTAGGACTGGGACACAGCTGTCAGCAAGCTCAATTCAGCCCTCTGATTTCCACATGTGTGCTGTGCCTGACCTGTGGCACTTTAAACATATTTGAAAAATATTTTGAAGGCAAGAAAAATCTTTACAGTATCCCCCTGCTGAAGAGCAAGTGCAGAGGGTGTTCTGGTGTAATTAGCACACACAGCAGTCTGAGAGTGGTTCAAACCACCAGAGCTTTCTGAACATGCCTCTTGGTTAATGGCACCATGTTTGGGTTCCTTCCATAATTAGCAGCAGTCCCAAACAAGCTGACTTACCAGGGAAAAGGACAGAAATCCATAGCTTCTCTCTTTTATGGAGTATTTGTGAACATTAAATAATTAGACCAAGTAGCTTCATATCCTCCTAATATTCATCTTAACATTTAGGTAAAGGTATAAAAAATAATTGCTAGAGGGGAAGTTGAGATCACGCATTAGCTATGCTAATCCTGTTCTTATTGTATATAATTAAACTCTTTAAATGCTCCATTAGATGATATCTTTTATACTCATCACCCTCCATCAGGAGGTGTGACTCACTATCAGTTAACTGATGCCTACAGAAGTGCTCACCACCAGAGCCCTCTGTACCCTGCTGTTCCCAGAAAACTGGGACAAAGGCATCAGCAGGGGATCAAATTTGGGAAGTGTTTAAGATGGCACTTAAATAATGCTGCTTTCTTTTTTCTCCTCATCACCGTTCAGCAGATGACAGGACATCATCTGGATTGCCTGTGCTCCTGTGGCTCTCGTTTTGTGCAGTGCTGATCCTTGCTGTGAGTCTCTACTACACCAGCATGAAGCAAGATGTCAAAGTCCTGGAGGAATTTCAATCCCGACTTGTCATCTTCTTTCTTCATATAAGACACGTTGCTCAGAGGTGCTGGACTTGGTTTTTGAGGCAGTAGCAGTGTCCTCCAACCTGACACTGCTAAGAAACATCAGTGCAAAGCTCTCAGCCTACTGCAGCCACAGGCAAGGAACACATGAGCATCCACCTCAAAGAGTAAGAAAATCACCCCTGCTGTGCACCACCCAGCAAACGCTTGTGCTCCTTTTTCCTTCTTTGCTGTTGTTTTTTTCTTCACATAAATGAACATTCATACTAATGCCTTGAGGTCCCACCAAACTCGTCTTCCACCACCCTGAACAGCAAACAAGTATCTGGATTTGGTTACCCAGAGTTTATAACTGCTGATATGAGGAGCAAAAGCAGAGAGAGAAATACATGGATCTGTGCAGGCAGCAGCAAACTCGGAAGAGAAGTCTTGTGAGTCTCAGGTCAAGGCTTTAGATACCAAACCATCTTTCTCCTCAAGTCTCTTAAGAATTATTCTGCAAAGGTTAAAATAAAGCTGAGCTATTGCACAGACACTGCTCTGGTGGCCAAAGGCTTGGCAAGCTGCTATAGTTATACACCAGAAATGATTATTAGTAAAATCCCAGAAAATGGCTTTCTTGTTTCCCTTCATGCTTTTTTTTCCTCCATGGACAAAAGCTGGTTCTTAATGCTTCACTTGAGTCCCAGATGTGAGAAAGAACACAGAAACTCATTTAAACAGAAAATGGTTTATTTGCCTAACGTAATAAATAGCAGCAATGAAAGCCAGGTTAATCGTCAAATCAGTAGTTTAATCCTCTGGGTTTGATTCAGTCCATAAACCCCACAGGCTGACATGAAAGATTTATGATAGTGCTTGTATTCAGACAGAGGTTATGCCTGGGTGTTCAAGGCCTTATATCATGATAGTATGGACTGCTTATGAAGGTGTTGGATGCATAGGTCCTTTATCACTCCATTGTCCCACCCTACTCTGCATTTCTCTGAAAGGAATCCTTTTAATGGAGATCATATGAAGCGGTGCTCTGGGTATCTGAGAGGAGAACAAATGACTGCAAGTTCATGAGCTTCAGAGAACCAGCATAACCAGATTTTAGACCTTAGATTCTGCTCAGCTGGCACCTAATGTGTGCTTGGGGTTATTTTGTACGGTAAGATTGACATAAGAACCTGTAAGAGATGAAGTAAAAGGGAAAAAATGGAGGGGGAAAAACATTGCAGAGAAGATGAAGAGATGTCTGCAAGACATTGCCTTATATTCCCCCTGCCATTGCAACCATCAAAAAGAAGAAAATGGTGCTTTATTTTAAGTTAGTTTTTTAAAAGAGGGCCATACATTTGCCCCAGCAGCCTTCTCCAGCAGCCCAAGGACTTTAACCAGGAGAGGATAAACAGGAACACAAGGTGCAACCTTCTCTAAGTAGAAGAGGGGGCAGCAGACTGATTGAGAGCAAGTCAAAAAAATTGCAGCCCAAGACAGAAAGAAGTGCCTTCAGTGGCTACTCTCATGCCTCCCTTAAGCTGTCAAAGCCACAGGCATGGCACTGGACACAAACTGGCCTGGGAAGCAGAGATTGCTCTGGTCTGGGAAGCAGGGGATGCTCTGGTCTGGGAAGCAGAGATTGCTCTGGTCTGGGAAGCAGAGGGTGCTCTGGTCTGGGAAGCAGGGGATGCTCTGATCTAAGAAGCAGGGGATGCTCTGGTCTGGGAAGCAGGAGATGCTCTGGTCTGGGAAGCAGGGGATGCTCTGATCTAAGAAGCAGGGGATGCTCTGGTCTGGGAAGCAGAGATTGCTCTGATCTAAGAAGCAGGGGATGCTCTGGTCTGGGAAGCAGGGGATGCTCTGATCTAGGAAGCAGGGGATGCTCTGGTCTGGGAAGCAGGGGATGCTCTGGTCTGGGAAGCAGAGGATGCTCTGATCTAGGAAGCAGAGGGTGCTCTGGTCTGGGAAGCAGGGGATGCTCTGGTCTGGGAAGCAGGGGATGCTCTGGTCTGGGAAGCAGGGGATGCTCTGGTCTGGGAAGCAGAAGGTGCTGCAGGAGCAGTGTTTGGCTCAGGGGGCTGTGTGCTGATCACTTAGGTACCCCAGCTCAGAGGGTAAGTCTCACCACTGTTTCCCTCCCTTTTACCCTGTCTCAGCCCTGCTGTTTGGGTAATAAAGAAGAAAGATTTTAAACCTGTGTGCTGGTGAATCTCTGGGGAAAAGGTTTAGATTGGTACCTGCATGGGGCAAGAGGGTCATTTTGATTTTTGTTTGCATTTTTTTTATGTTTGTGGTCTTTTTAATGTTCAGATTGAAACTCTTTCACAAATCAGTGGTGTTTCTTTTTAGCTCTGGGCTGACTCCTCTTAGGACTGTGACAGAAAATGTGGAGGTGGTTTGAAGGCCATATATGTGCTCACCTTCCTGCACAGCTCCCCAGGAGATGGATAGAGGGCCACCTTTCCACTGAGCCTGCTTTAAATGGAAAATGTCCACATTCCTCTTGTTGGGGCCAAATTTATTGGTGTGAGTGAGAACTGCTATCTCATCTGGGCTGTCAGGGATATTTAGCAGAGGAACAGCTATTTTTGGCTTTTGTGTTGGCTCTGTTTGGGACTGTTTTGGGCATGGGAAAAGGCAGCACTTGAGTTATCTTGAGACCACTGTTGAGGTCTCACCATGGCTTTACAAGGTCTCTCGGGTCAGGATTGTTTACTGTGGTCAGTCTTAGCAGGCAGAAGAAAGCCAAATTAAATTTGCCTTGAAGCCAGCAGGTTTGAAATAAATAAAAGCTAAAACCTGTTCTGTCAGAGCAGTGGCATCTTGAAGGTGAAGAAGCTGAAGCTAAGAAAGCCATTGCATATGGGAGTGAATGAAGTAGGTCAATAGCATGACTGGGAATGGGAGAAAAAATTCTATCTCCTGGGCCTACATTTCTTTACTGCTGCACAACTTCACTGTGGACTTACCTGTTTTATTTCCTTCTTACACTGAAGCTCTTTTTCCATTCATCCATCCTGCTTAAAAACACACAAGCCCTTTTCCCTCTCTGCCCCTTCATTCTTAATCTTTAATAACTTTAATAATAATTTTATCCTCACCACTGTGAACTGGATGTGATTTCTCCTTGTTCAATGGTGTTTTTTCTGGGTGTGACACCTTTATGAGTTTGGATCTCTAAAGTTACATAAAATCATCTGTGCTGGGTAATAATCCCCTTGCTGGCTATGCTGGGCAATATTTGCCTCCAGTGCAACTCCTGAGAATTTCTCAATAGAGGTAAAAAGGAGAGAGAGTACATAATTTACTGCAAACAACGGGGATGCTCACCTGAATTCACACTGGAGCCAGCTTGGTGAATTGCTTCAGAAGTCAAAAGTCCTGCAGCCAACCAGCTCTGGGCAATTGTATAATGAAGCTTGGAAATGGCCACGTTTTAGATAAAAAGGACTGAAAGAGGGAGGGATGTAGGACCGGACCCTTGGTGCAGTTTTTGAAGCAGACAGTGGGCAGGAGGAATTCCCAGGAACAGGGTCTGGAGTGGCAGGAGACAAAGGGCCAGGAGAGAGTAGCAGGTCTGTGCATCACAGTGGACTAATGGCAGTCCCTAAGGGTGGAAGTGCTGCTCAAATTCCCTTATGCAGTGAGTATGTAACTAACACACAGCAGAAATAAGCAGACCACAACAGAAGGGTAGGTGTTGTTTTGACAGTGTTCAGCACATTCCTGCAGTGTGAACGGATGGAGGGCAGCTGCCAACACCCTCTTCAGGCACATCAACAGCAACGATTGCAGCAGCAGGCATCTCCATACCCATATGATTAGAGGAGATAGAAAAACACACAGGGAGATGACACGGGATGGTTTTGCATTAACCTTTTGATGCACTCAGCATTAGCACCAGTAAAAGGCAGCCCCAAAGGCTGCCTCGAGTCCCCCTCCTTCCCTTCATCTCTCCAACCCTGATAGTCTGGAAATGAGCCCATAGCAGCATTGTAATTGTCATTTCTGCCTTTTGTCACTTAAAAGCAAGCAGAAGAGCTGGCAGCTTGTGAGTATAAAAAGGGTGTTACCAGCTGTCCTCAAGGACAGCTCAGGAACCTAGAAGATAATAATGTGGACTTGTTTCTTATTATTTTCTTGCTCTGAGATAGGTGTTGGGAACCTTTAGGCCCAGCTCTGAAGAGAAAGACTGATGCTACATGAAGAAAATTAACCAGTTGGCATTTAGAAAATTGGCCTATCCATGCAGCCTGTGGTCTACATTTGGTAACAAACTGCCTTTCAGCTGCATGTTGACACAGGATCATTTTCCCCTGTCTCCAATGGAGTTGGGGATGGTTGGGCATATCTTTAACTATACAAGTTGTGGCACAGCAAGGCTGGGAAATCAGTACAAAGACTCTACCATTGACCTTGAGAACCCTTTTTCTATATTACATTGTAACAATTAAAACTCACCTTCAAAGAACAGGCACAGAAACATTGACTTTTCAAATAATTTATTTTTATATTTCACCAAATCATAAAAAGCCGATGCACTGTTCAGCAAAAAGCATCCATATATAAAACACATTAACTCATTATCAGTAATGCTGGAGTGTACCACGTACACTGAACCCAGTCCAGCTCCTATAAAGCCAGAGGAAACTCAGTGACTCCACTAGCAGAAGGATTGGACTCAGCATTTTTCTTTGCTGCATGTTTACAAAGGGCTGTATTAAAATGCTAGTAAAAAGCTTCCCTTTTGAGACTGTATCAAAACAATAGTAAACCTCACTCCCTTTCTGGTTTTGTCAAACACATGCAATTAAAGCTCAAAATCAGCAGTCATTACACTGCAAAAGACCATACAAATCAACAGAGATAATATTCAAAACAGGCCAGGCTCTACCCTCAGCTCGTGTGGACTGGCGTGGCTGCTCACAGGATAATTTATCTACACTGGTGAGGGATCTACTCCTCAACTGCTTTCAGTGGTTAAACAAATTATGAAAAAGTGTTCCATTTTCTCCCCAAATACCCGTTGCAGGAACCTCTTTAGCAGCANTATAGAAAGCGCAAAAAAAAAAAAAAAAAAAAAAAAAAAAAAAAAAAAAAAAGTAGATAATCTAGCCCCTTATAAAGCTTCTTTCTCCTAGGTAGCTATAAGAGACGATAGCTCATGAATACATACATCAGAGGGCACATATTTCAGAGAGGCTGAAATGCTTTCAGGCTCTGCACTGACTTACAAGCAAGAAAGATTTGCTTCAGATCTTTGCAGGTGGTACCACATAAAACCACTAAACCTTTTAAAACTATGGGTGCTGATGAGCTACACTCACAAATACCGAGTCTACAGAGGTTTGGGAAGCCTTTCCTTCCCTGTGCAACTCACGAGCTGCACTGCACAAAGGGCCAGGGTAGAATATCTGGATCTGCTTTCCTCCAAATCCGGTGGCAATGTCAGCAGCTTTACACCAGATACCTGCACAGCTGGCACAGCTGGCTCTCTCCAGAAGCTGACTTAAGGTCAGCCCATGCTTCAAGAGGATGCTCTGCAGTTTGTAAGGCCATACAAGCAGGTAGGGGCTGAGCAGGCCAAGCAAAGGCTGAAATTGGTGTCAATTCCACTCCCTCACATCACAGCCCAAAAGATGAAATCCCTCACAGGAAATGCACTAACTCCTCATTAACTATTTCTGTTCAGATTGATGCCAATGTCCTGCACACCTCAGCTGTCCTTGTCTCTTTTAGGAAGAGATGTGAGAAATAAGACCCAATCAGCCTGATAGCAATAAAATCCTCTCTGAAGTTTGCAGGAATGTTTTTTGAAGATTAAAGGATGCAGAGGGAGGAAACTTCAGTGGAACTGTTGGGGTGTTTTGTTATTTTTGTTTTGTTTTGTTTATAAACCTTCAAAAACCTCTCTGGAGTATGCTTCAGATCACACTATATTGATTTATCAGTTGTGTAGCTTGGGCTGTTTTAATTAGAGTGTGTTTGACCAGAATTGCTCTGATACCATCAGTCTGCACTGGCTGTGGACCCCAGTAGAGTGGCCCCCCCTGGAAGGATTCTGTTCAGTACAGAGCTTCTCAGCACCACTGAGCAAAGGGACTGCCTGCTGCTCTCTGAGAATGTGATTTAGTAAGGAGGCTGCCAGCAGCTTATGAAGTCAAAAGCTGGACCCTGTTTCAACAACCATGGTTAAAAGTGTTGCAGCCACCTAGAAAGTGGAATGGATTAACTGATGCAATCCAGATCCTGTGTGTTCCAGGAAGATGTGCTGTGTTTCAGACACAAACTGTTGGACTTCACAGTGTTAATTGGGGAAAATAATTCTCTCTGCTGCAGGAGAGATGGGGTGAAGAGTTCTGGACTGTGTAATGTAGGATACCATGACAAACAGGTTTTTTTACAGTTTAACAAACATTTTTTCAAACAGTTTTTTATGGTTTAACATAGCACTTGTCTAGCTCCACCAGGTTCCTGGAGAGACTGCTGGCACCAGCCTTGGAAACCTCCCAGAGCAACACATCACCCAAATTAGGCCTGGCTTATGTAAAGGGAAGGATTCAATGTCATGATCCAGAGAGGCTGAATGAGAACAGGGAAAATCCTTGACTGCTTTTCTTATTTTTTGACAAATTTTGCCATAGAAACTGCAATTTTTCTCACATTCATAAATATCCTTCAGAGTATCTATCCACAGTGGAGTCAAATTTGCCCAAATCTGGGGGAAAACAAGGGGAAAGTAAGGAGGAGATGAAGAGCAGTTTAGTCTCAGAATGGTTTACTCACTTGTGTGAGAAATCATTCAAGATACCAACAGTACTTACAAATCATCATTCTCACCTCCTGGCATGTTGTCAAACCTTCACTTTACAACACAGTCGAGTGGGGAGCAACACCTTCTTACATTGGGTTTCCACCATTACACAAATAATTCCAGCTATTTCTGTGAGCAGCTCTTGTTTCCAAGTAGTTTATCTCCTTGATAAACACCAGAGCCACCACACTAAATCATTGTTATTTAGGAATTTGAAGCCAAGTAGAAGAGCTCCAGCAGGAGGATTCAAGGGAGGTCAAGGATAACCTTTCATGTCTAACAAATTGCTGTTGTTGGCCTTTTATTTTGGTGAAAAAAATAATAAATCAAAAAATCCCAAACCAAAATTATAACATTATTTGACCAATGCAAAGTGCTATTCACACAGCACTTCTTGGGTACTTATGCCTGTTCTTTAGCAATGAGGATTTTACAGAAAGCTAATAAGCATTAAATCCTAAATCCTTTAGCTGTCTATGGAAATAGGATTTAGAATATCACATGGATTCAGGTTTTTTTCTCTACTGTGTGCAGTAACAGTTCAAGCAGTTATAGTAGCTATGAGAGGTAGAAATCTTTAAGCACTCAGGTGAATACATTCACATTCATCTATGTTTGCAATAGCAGTTCAGTTACACTCTTTGGCATGGACAAAAAAACTAAAGGGAAATCATGGCTTTGTTAATACTCTTCCCAACAACAGGATGGAAATACACTATTCATTAAATGCCTGCATTGAAATAAGCAGTATTTGCTATATCCTAAGTAAATTCTGTTCTAACCTCTCAGAAACAAATGTTAATTCTTCTGAGAGAGTGCAGTTCCCTTCTATATCAGGAGAGCATCAAAGTGCTGTCTTCTATGCAGTTCTTCATAAATCGATGAGTTGAATTTTGTAATTTAAAAAATCATTAAAAAATACATTTAGGTGCATATATGTGAGGATTAAATACAACTTAGGATAGTTTTCCTCCTTCTTATGGAGGACAAAAATAGAAACATGTACTTCAAGGCACTAGTGCCATGAACAAAAATAATTTTAAAACTATTTCTGTGCTTATGAAGTTACATGAGCATTTTGTCACTGCAGGTAAAACATTCCTCTTCCCAGATTGCCTAACCAGAAAGATGGGATATTTTTGGTCTTCAAAGCAAACATTCCAAGAGATAAAAATGGGTTGTTTCCACCAGCAAAGGAAATGGTCTGAGGCACAGATTTAGGATCTGAACACAGCCAGGATGTTCATTCACTCAAGAATACTTGGGCCATTGATATAGAAGAAAAAACAAAAGTTTTGTCACAATCCAGATTGGTTTTTCACAAAATACTGTCAGTCTTTCCAGTATAAATTACTGTCTGGATTTTTGTTAAAATTATAATTTAAATGGTAGAAGTGATTTTACATGCAATATGTTTGGGAAGGCTTTGTAAAAGGGGGATGACAAAACCCACATACACCCAATACCAGGTTTGTGTGCAACACAACTGTAAAATGTGAGCTCCTCTTCCTTGCAACTCTGCTTCCATCCTGAAGGTTAAATCAGCAGTGTTCCAAATTGGAGAGTAAAGGCCTTGAAGGGAAATCTGACCCTGTTCCTAACTGGACTAATTTAGGCTAGCAGCAGGACATCATTCAGATAAAGGGGAGGAATTAAAACACCTGCAAACCAGCATTAGAAACTCATCTCAGCCTTTGGGAGGTTATGGATTGGCAGTGCTTTCCTACTCTGCCCACATCAATTCCACCTCTGGGTACCATAACCATTGTTATTGCACAAGTCCCAGTACTAAGTAGAAGCAAGTGTAGAAATTTAAGGCATTCAACAACTACTCCAGCTGATGCTGCCTGTTAAGAGAAGAGCCCATATCCACATCACAGAAGAGTAGTGGAACTATTTCTGGCATTTATCTGTGTACATTGTACATACACAGAGGATGCTTTCATCCTACAGACCTACAAGGCCTGTACACTCAATCATCCATCACTGGTTCTTATAACACCTCCTTTTTTAAGGGACCATAGAATCACTGCTATAGCACAAATGTGTCCTTCAGTTTTTAAAGTAAATCATCATGCTCTTATTTTTGTGATTCTCACTGGAATTTCCCAGCTGAAAGATGAATTAGTGGTATGTTTTGAGCATGAATGCACTCATGAGGAAGCTCTGTTCCAAAAGATGGCTGCAATTGTTTCTCCGTTATAAAAAATAGTAATAAACAGCATTGATCTAAAAGCTCAGATGACACTTCTTAGCTTAGATTCTCCTAACCCAATGAGGACTTCTGGCAGGGAACTGGTGGGGAATTTAGCCTCAGATGGTAGACAGAGAATATATTTGGTCCACCAGAATAATAGTGTGGCAACAGCCCAGTGCCTTGAAAAAGCCACAGAGCTTTTTCCCCTTCCACAATGTGACAATAAATAAATAAATACAAGTAGAAGTACCACAGAGTGTTCTAGTTCTTTGAATACAGCTCTTGTTAGTGCTCCCAGAGGCCTGCCTTTGGACATGGCAAATTAAAGGTATTGAAATGCTACCGAAATGCAATATTTGACTCAGCCCCACGATGTGCTGGTTGGCAATGGATGACTAAAAGCAGACATATGTACAAAAGAGAGAAGTGCATGAGAGAGAGCATAGGTAGGTATGTATGTGTGCATAAATTATAACACATTTCTAACATATTTTTAGCTTGGCATCATCAGGTTAGCCTGAGTACCCAAGCTTTAGAAGAGGTTGCAGAAACCTTAGTGCAAATAAAAAACACCAAGTGTGTCCAATAATTGGGAGTTGCAGGCTACCCTTCCTCCCCTTGGGTCAGCCAGAGAGCTTCTCACTACATTCTCTGCCTTCTGACTCACACAAGGGCTTCCATCAAAAACACCTCTGCTTTTAAGCATCACTGATGCTTGCAAAGGGGTACCAGCCCCACACCACCTGGTCAAGGAGGGAAGCTGTGAAAAACAGGCTGAGATTCACATGGGACTCACAGAAGAGCTTCATCCTCTTTTCATTTTACATGGCAACTCCAAAACCAGGACCAGTGTTTGCTGTTTCTCATGGAAGTGGAAAGGAGGAAAAAGACCTTGAAACAGGAGAGGTAGAAGAGAGCATGAGCTCCAGACAGCCTTGCCCATGAGCAGCATCCTCTCTTTCAGAACCAGAGACAAGGCTTGGGCCCTGGTACCTCAGAGCAAGAACCACAAGAAGACACTTGTTACCTTCTGCCTCGTGGCTCTTCAAACCTTCAGGCAACACCAGGAACAGTGGTCCCAACCCACATGTTACTTCAGCCTAAGCCTGATCTGGCATATACATAAAATATATTATACAAAGCAGCAGCATGGTTCCACACAAGGAGTAAGGCATGCATTGAAGCAATCTGTGGGAAGAGACATCACTGCTGAGTGAAAGTGAGACTGCCTTTCACAGCTGGAGAAACTGGGCAAACTGGGGAAACAGGCTAACTTACAAGACCCAAGCTCTTCTTCAGGGTTTGAAGAAGGTCATTCCCT
>VZTT01046984.1:116826-138877 GCA_013400855.1 Buphagus erythrorhynchus
AGCGCGTCTGAGGAGAGAGGGTGTGAGAGGGAGAGGGGCAGGAGGGAGGGATGCAGGAGGGAGGGATGCAGGAGGAGGGATGCAGGAGGGAGGGATGCAGGAGGGAGGGATGCAGGAGGAGGGATGTAGGAGAGAGGGATGCAGGAGGAGGGATGCAGGAGTGACAGACGCGGGGGGAGCGATGTGAGGTGGGACGCGGGGAGGATGGAGGGATGAGGGAGGAAGGCAGGCTGCAGCAGTAGGCGGTGGGCACGGAGGGAGGATGCGCAGTGCAATGCAATGCAATGCAGCGCGGTCCGATGCCTCCTCCGGACACGGCTGCTGCCCCTCCCGCAGCCCGAGCTGCCCTGTGAGTGGTTTCGGGGCTTGTAGGGGAAGAGGGGAGCGGAGAGAGGAAGAGCTGTTGTTGGGTATCTCTCCTCGGGGAAATCTGGCTGCTACTACGCCCCGGCGCCCAGGGGGTTAAATCAGTCCGTGCGTCTCCAGCAGGGCTGGGGACCGCCACTGGGGATCCCCTAATGACACAGGGCACTGATGTCACCCCTGCTGATGGCCATTACACACAAATGGCCATAAACAGCAAAGTGGCTTCATCGTAGCTGCTGGATCCCAGGAAATTTTGACCCAAGTTTCTAAAAATCTGGCCACCAGCCTAGATGGTGGCAATAATAGACAGGGTGCACAGCCACCCCGAAGCCTACTGACCCAGTGGCTTTGTTCCTAGCCCAGGTGGTCGCCTCCCTACCAAGATACTGCGAGGGGAGCAAAGGCTCACCAGAAGTGGAATAACTTTTCTTGAGCCTTGGTGTCATTTAAGGGCTGCCTGGGGCTGGGATCAGCTCCATTATCCCCTGGCTGGCAGGTGGAGCAGGGCTGAAAGAAAATAACCTTAAGCAAGTTCCTGCTGGAGACCAAGCTGAGAACAGACCAGCACAGCAATGGGACATGCATGACAGGAACAGATGAATTTTATTCCCAAGGGTGAGTATCCATCCTGCTCTGTGCTGCCAGTGAGCAGCTCCCTGCCTCACACCATGCTTGGGAAGACATCAGAGCACCCCCTCTGCTGTAAGACCCAAAACTGCAAAGCCAGGATGCCAGAAAAGAAAAGGCATCTGAGAGAGGAATGTGAGTTGAGGTCAAATCACTCTGGCGCAAAAATCCAAATTAAACTGACCTCAAGTTATAGTTTCCCCACAATCCCAATTTCATTTTTCCATCTCAGCATGAATCCTCTCTCCAACACAAGACACCACAATTAATGTCCAGTTCCAAGTAAAGTAATTTCCTAATCCAATTTCCAAACCACATCCAGTCTGAGATCAGCTGCAGGTCTCAAATCACTTCTTAATCCCAGGGCTGTTTACGCTCATTTTATCACTGTGCCACTTACCTGGCAGTGTTTAGAGAAGAAGATGAGGGACAGAGACCCCAAATATAGTGCACATGGGAATTCAGGCTGGTGTTTCCATTGGTAAACCAAACAATTTTTTTTTTCTATGCTGTTAAGAGGTTACAGATACAGTCCTGAGGAAGGCACTGGGGGGATTCTCAGAGAAGACATTAATTCAGCTTCATTGCAAATCATTTGTAATGCATATTATCTTGAAATCTCATTCTATCTGTGCAGGGGAAGAATTTCTTGAATAAAAACTTCTGTCAGTATAAATGTAATGTGTCAGGCCAGTTTTCTGATCCTTACCCAGCTCTGATCATCAAAAATTGTATTTCAGTTTTGTAAGATGAGTTATAGAGCTGACCTGACCCTGTGGGACTAGACATGCACTCCTAACAGAAAAGATTTTGCTGCTATTTCAGTCTATTGGTAAGGAGGAAAGTTTATTGTTCTTAACCTTGTTTCCAAGAATGCTTGGTTCCCAAAGGGTTTTGTCCTTTACCTGTAAAGAAATCAGACCTGGACTGAGGTGGAAAACACTTTTCTTTGAAATGTGACACATCAGATTTGCCAGATAATGTTTTCTGAACTTAACTTATGTCAGCACCAACATAAAAGCCCAGTTATTGCTTACACTGGAGCCCACAAAGGGGCCAGCAGATGCCAAGGGCTCTTTGCCTCGGGCACACCCAGTGCTCAGATCTCACCAGCAGCAGCCACGGGGCTCTGCTGCACAAGGGTTTTTGCAGACGTGAATGCAGGGATCACTTGTAGAGCAGATAAAGTTGTCTATGCTGATGAGCTAACTCAAGCAAGCATTTATTGGAGAGTTTCAGAAAAGACAGGCATTTACAAATGTGAGCAGACATGTAAAACAGCTGCACTCAGCAGGCTCACAGCCACTGGAGCACAGGACTTGGTCTTAAGCAGTGACCACACACTGGAGTGAGCAAAGGGATAGAAATAAAACCTGCCAGCCATCACTTTGGCAGCTGCCTGGATTTCTCATACTCTTCTTTCATGTAAATCCTAAAACAAATCCTGCTAGGCTGGAATTGGTCTCGGAAACATGGAGTTGTTTCAGTGGAGTACATTGGATAGGCTTACTTTTCTCAATGTGATGAAACTGAGGGAGAAAGGCAAGGTGAATGATGATTCATTCATTTTCTTATCACAGGGAATGGAGTACATTATATACACAGGCCAGGCAAAAACTCTGAAACAGAGGAAAAGATGCACATTTTTCTCACTGCACATAACTGTTCTGTGGCACACATCATGGGACACTGCAGAGGCCAAAAAAATGATGTTGCCAAAAGATATTGGATAAATTAATGGCAAAAAGAAGTCCATAAGGACCTGAGAAATGCAGAGCTGGGGAAGTAACCTTCAGCTCAGGAAGCCCCTCACAGCAGGTTGCTGGGAAGGTGGAGTGGATTGCAAAATGATCCCTTTACATCTCCAGAATCCTCTATTCTCCCCTGAACAAAGCACTTGCTCCTGGCAGGCCTTGGAGATGGGATCCCCAGGGAGAAAACCCTTTGGTCTGACCTGCTTTGGCCATTTCAGGTTCTCCTTACAGCAGCTGGCAGCACCAGCCTGGTGTCTCAGCTTTGCCATCCAAGTGGGGAGAGCTGTCCCTCCAAAGCATCCCCCATGCCTTGGCTTCTGTGAATGTCCTTAGGAGGGAATTACCCTCAGAGCAGACCTGTGGAGGAAGCCAGTGGAGCAGTTCTTGCAGCTGCAGATCACTGAGAGAAGAGATGGATGTGTGACAAGAGGAGGCTGCACATTCCCCCAGCTCTGGTGGTACCACCACCACAAGAACAGTTCAGATGTGTTCCTACTGCAGCCTCACCATGAACAACATCACCTGGACCACAATATCCCTTATGGCCACAGCACAGGGAGGTCTCACCTGCTCCAGGCACCCACCCAGGCCTGCTGCACAGGAATTAAACCCCCAGGATAATCATGTTCTGACATGGGGCTGAAGGTGCCTTGCTCAGCATCAGGGAGGGTGAAGTTCAAAGTTTGTAAATTTTATTTTTCTGGGAAAAAAAAAAGAAAAGCCACAAAAATAAAACATGAGGCAGGACCAACTGCCATGGAACCTCAGTGATAAGCAGAAAAGCAACCAGGATAAATCAAGATTAGCTATACCATATCTGCCTGTATTCCCTTCAGCCCCATATCTCCTTCTAGCTGCCTGGCTAATCCTCTGTAGATCAAGTAACATGTATGAGTTGGGCTGATGTGGAATGACTGATGGGGATGGTGTTTTTGGCTGTGCTGCTCCACGCTCCCTCTCAAGTCATTAATTATGCCATCTGACATGAGCAGTGCTCTCAAGTTGGTATTTGTGAAGTAAGTGATGGATTTCCCCTCCTCCTGATAGCTCATTAGGACATGTTTTATTATGAGAAAATTTGCTGAGGAATTAATTATTCAGACAAAAACATTTTTGAGTGCAGTTTTATTTGTTTTTATATTTATTCTACCTTGGATATATCATTTCTGTGGTCCAAGAAAAATAGCAGCAGCATGTCTAGAAGGTGGCTACCACCTTGCTACCAGTAATGCACTGCTTATTTCTAGAGAGAAGCACAGAGTCACAGCAGTACCTCTGCTGAAGGATGCCCAGGGAGCAATATGTCTGTATTCTGGGCAGTTGCTTTTGAGCCAGTCCTTCAGTCACTCAAAGGCAACTTCTCCCTGATTTACTTTAGCTCAAACATCTGCCTCAGGCATTTTACCAAATGGTTTAGCAAATGCAGTTTGCCCCAGGCTTTGGAGTCTATTTTATTCAGACTCTATTTTATTCAGACTCTATTTTATTCAGGCTCTCTGGTCTCTTTTATTACTATATTAATCCATTGTTGCTGTTGTTGTTGTTGTTATTGTTATTATTATTCCAAAAGTCTTGACCTATGGTATTTGTCCTCTGAAACTAATGGAATGGACCCAAGCATGTCACATATAATCTTATGATTGTTGATGTAAACAACACCTGTTGGGAGAGGTTTCTCATGGTAATCACTGTGTTTAAGAAAGTCTCTGCCACTAGTTCAGAAGGGTTATAGACAAAGTACCAAACTGTCAGCCACCTGTCACATCTGCATTTCTTCACAGCTATCACTGCGTCATGAATCTCCCAGGGCATCTCATTTGGGAACATGCTGACATTTTGCCTTTTATTTTTTTGTAAGTATCTCCCTTCTGCTAGGAAAGCTGTCTGGTCTGTGAGGAGGTTATGAGCAGAGAGGGTGCCATGCTGACAGACATTAATGGAGCAGTTATCAGGAAGCAATAAAATATCATTAATGTGTCCAGATAGAATAACCTCTCTATTTTGATAGCCAAGGAAAAACAAACATATTCAAACATATTCACATTCTGAACTGAACAAGCGCGGGCTGTGGCTAAGATATAACCTTTAAAACAAAATAAAATCATAGTAATAATAATAATAAAAAGGTGCTTCAGATTTTCAGAGCATCATTAACAAAAATCTCTGAGTGACTTGTGCATGTCAAACTCCACAGCACCTTACATCCTGTAAGAGCTGTAACAGCTGGCAGGAACGTGGTCCCAAAAGGGCACAAGAGTTGGTCAACTGCCTCTGCTGTCCTGTCCTGGGGAGGGGAAAGGTAATGACAAGGGTAGGACAAACTCTAGGAAGGTTCTGATCCCAGGTTCTGCACAGGTGAAGAGTGCATCAGGAAAACAGGCTTCAGGAGTGAATGTGCATTTTCTTCTGGCACCAAGGAGATGTTAGAAAAGCATGGGAGAGTTGGAGACTGCTTAAAAGAATAAAAGGAATGAAAGGGAGGGAAAAAAGATGACAGAAGAGAGATCAGCAAATTAGGAACAGTGTCCAAGCAATCAAAACCCAGCCTGAGGGTAAATATAACTCTGCCCCACTTCAGACTGAACAGGATCATTACATCTGACATCAATATCTTACATCTGCAGCTTAACCTGTGACTGCCAAGGACTGCAATATCACCATATCCTCAAGTCAAGCAGTCACTGAGGTCTTAGGTATCTGAACAGCCCTGTTTCTGCTTAAAACTCTTCAGAGCTTGTGCCTTCTGCACCTGCAGACATTCACACCCAAAAGCCCCTTGTGTGCTGCACCAAAATTAGTTACAGGGTTCTGCTCTATTTGAACTGCTCTTCTCTACCTGTGCAATCACTGGAAGGCACTACTTCCCTTGGTAAAAGGGCTGTGCTGTGCCTCTTCCTAATGTCCCTGCCTGCTCTGAGGCGTGGGAGGCACTGAGCAGAAGGGGCAGGTGAGGCTGTGCCTCACCAGGCACACGGCAGCAAAGTCCCTTGGGTTGTCCCTGATCCCCTCTCACACTCCTCACAGAAAAGTGTGTTCAACCAGGGTGACTCTCACCACATGCAGAAGCCTAGGAGAAATTTTAGGGAAGACCTCCCAGCTGTTTCATCCTGAGGCCTCTACTTGTGATGGAAACTTTGCAGAAGATAGGCTGGCCCCAGAGTCTGGTGTAGGGATGCTCAGCACTTGCAACACTGCCACTCCAACGTTGAACCTGTCGAAAATGATGTTCAGGTTTTTGGTTTTTTTCCTGAAGATTACTGAAACAATTCCTAGCCCTGATATGATTTGGAAGATGAACTTCAGCCTTTACTGATTCGGTTTGTTCTGTAAATCCGTTTTTGTATGCAGCAACTAATTTGTATCCGAAGGTCGAGTCATTTCCTTGGGAGATTTTCAAGGTCAGTAACTAAGGATCTGTCCCAAAGACAGCAGAAAAGAAAAAAATACCTCTCTAAATCATATCATGGTATTAAATGACCTATTATGATTAAAAAGTGTTTGGGGAAGACACATCAAAGAGTACCTCTGTTGTTCATTCTAATAAAACACAGGTTGAATCACATTTTAGGGGAGGAAAAAGCATCTCAAACCCTTATCCAAGCAACTGGGTGCTACAAATCAGCATTCCTCAATTAGTTCCATCACTGCTGCTCAACTTTATACCAAAGGAGGTTCTGACCCACCTGACTTCAGCAGCTCCTGCTCCACTCACAGAGGCACACACTGAGAGCAGCTAACGGGTAGCATGCCAATTAATAACATGGAGTTGCTTTATGTGTGACATATTGTACCATGCACTGATTTTTAATCTGCTCACACTAGCATTTGTCATGCAGGGTGAAAGTCTGCTGTGAGAAATAGCCTCTTCATTCTCCCTGACAACTATTAACACTGAGCCAGTCTTCAGTGCTCGTGCCACAGGCAACTGCTCCTGCCAAAAATAAATGCAAAGACTGAGGAGAGAGATGTTTTGCAAAATTAAACTCTGTCTCAAAAGTGAATAAATCAGGACAGAAGCACATCCTTAATTCCTGGAGACAGGAGGAGCTTCATGGTGACTGTTTACTTCTGATGAGGTGTAAGCAAAAACCCCAAACATTAAGATGTGGCTTTGCTACTGGCTATAGATGGGACAATGCAGCTGTAATGGAGGAAACTAGATTTAAACTGATTCTGGAGCCATAGCTAAAGGGAAAAGTACAAGGGTCTTGTGGCTTCTTTATCACACAATCCTGTCACAGCCCACACTCATCATCCTAACGACTGTCAACTTCAGTCCCAGCACCAAAATGCACACTGGTCAGGTAGCTGTGAAAGCTGAGAGCCAGCCCCAGAAAAACACAAGATACAAAGGCTTAGTGGGGAATTAGATGAATATGGCCCTCAAACAGCTCTGTCTTGTATTGTGGCTTCATTAGTGACCTTTCTCATATGTGAGATAGAGACAGATGCTCCTCAGCTCAGCTTCTCAGCTGAAGATGCTGGTACCAACCTAAAAATAGCCAGCAAGAGCTGACCTGGTACATCATCTTTCAAGGCTACTGAGAAAGAAGGGGAAATCAATTTCTTTTTGTTTTTTAAGAGCTCCAGATCACCATATTCCTGGCTTGGTGCAGTTTGCAACTCAGCAGGTGAAACCACATAATCCAGGTGCTTTTGCAGATCAGTTTCCATATTTCAGCCCAAAGTACCTGCCAGCTACCTACACAGGCTGGCCACAGCTTTTCCTGCTCATGGATGCTCTGCACAAGTATCACTTGCTGTCACTGGATTTAGTTATTGTTAGCCAACAGAAAATTAGATAAATCTATTTGTTTTGCAACCAATAAACCCATGGGCAATCTGAAGGTCAGAGGACTCCTAAGTTTCTCGTGTCAGTAGTGCTTTCTTATCATTAGCCTCTCTTGTAGTGTTACAAGGCATTTGCAAAATGTGGTCCCACTGAGGCTATAGCAACATTAAAGGTTCAGGTATTTATTCCCCTTCTCATTAGGGTATTTTTTGTCTCTAAATGTACAAAATGATGTGGTGGACTTTCAGTTTAAAGGTCTGTACAGGGAGGAAAACACCCACTGCTAGGATAAATCTTGAGCACCCCAGAGGTTACTGCATGGGCTGTGTTAGGGGTCAATACTGCCAAAGGCCTCAGAGGTTCTGTAGGATGCTAGAAAAAAAAATAAGAAAAAGAAGAATAAGAGGAAGAAGGAGAAAAAACAGAAAGAGAAGGAAAAAAAGGGTTTAAAAATAGAGTAAACCAACGATGAGTAACTGAGAGATTCACATGAGATCTCAAAATTAACTGCTTTGTAGGTTCAAGCAGAGGTCCCACCTTATGTGGGGACACATGCAATTTACACTGATCAAAGCAGAGCTTTGAATACCTGACATAGGAGATGAAATATAAATATGTGATTAGCGAAGTAAAAAGACAACACCAACAATAATGAGACATCAAAATAGATCTGAGTGTCACACTCCTGGGTGCAACCATAATGATACCTTCTCTTGTGACAGAGATGAAAAGGCAAAGAAAACAAGATCATTATTGTAACAATTACCTTAATAAGCACATAAAACTGGGATTTAGTGGGGGCTTTGCTGTTTGTTGTCATATTTGGTATTCATTTTCCTTGTGATTGTTCAAAGACTGATAAATAATGCCTTTTATTAAAATGCACAGTATGAGGAAGGTTTTAAGAGGTGCCCTGTGATGTTTGGATGTTTCACTTGCACTGCCTCTAAACAGTAGCAGGCAGAATTTTGAGTATTTGACTGCCTGTACTCTGAACTTGCCATAACTAGGACCAATTTAGGAAATATTTCCATTTGAGGGTCTCCTGCTAGGCCCTGCTATCCAGGACATGTTGTTCCATGGCTTGCAGAGCAGAGGCAGCCTGTGTGCATCCTGCTTGGCAGGGAGATTCATGAACATCTGCATCCTCTGCTGCTGTGTCCTAATGCTTACCCTTCCAGAATGGACCACTGAACAGCCTCCAAAAATAACCCCTTCTAGGAAACTCAGATTGAGAACAGAAAAATGCAACGTTCCAAATAGCAGTAATCTTGGCCCAAAAGATTTCTGTCCTTCAAAAGCTACCAAGCACAGCATAACCCAACTTCTGTGGGAACTCCAATCCCTACCTGTCCCCAGATGTGCATGTCATAGGAGAAGTGACAAAATAGTGAAGGAAACTAAACAAACAGAGCAACTGTTAGTGACAGAGCTGCAGGAGGTCTAAATAAATCACTTAACATCAATTTCTCCTGCTGAAATGTCCATTGACAACACCTGCCAAACTCACTGGTCTTCTCTTTTCCTGTCCAACTCCCAAGTATATTTTTGTTGTTTATAAAAATTCTCTCTATTTGCTGTAAGTGTGAAATTTGTCTCTCAGTTAGGAAGTTTCTTCATTCTGGAGAAAATGCTATATAAATGTGGAATATTTTTATTAACATATAATGGAGAATTGAGTGTGATATTGACACTAGGAAATGGACTGTATTTCCATACTGCAATATGCAAATATACTCATTGTTATTGTAGATTAGGAGACTGAATTTGCTAATGCTTTTTAATAATGCTTATTATATTTCTCTGACAAAAATACCCATTAAAATACCACTTAAAGAGCATGAAGACTGCAGACATCTGAAATTAATTCTGATTTTTTTTAAGAAAGCAAGTTTTATAAATTCAAATCTGCATTTTCTGTTTTTACAAATAGTCCACCGAATCAATATTTCAGGAGAGTGAATCAATATTTCAGAACATTGTGACGTAAAATTAAAAAAAATTGGTCTATTAAAATCTTTTTATTAGCGTGTCAATTGCAGTGCACAAAATTTGCACATATGGGTAAAGAAATTGTTTCCTGAAAATGTGCAAATTGCTACTTCACTGAATGTAAATGAAGTGCTAATTGCTCTTTGCAAACAATATTTATGCAAATTATGCCCTAGCATTACATTGCAAAGTGGAGTTTACATTTACATTTGATGTATTTTTTCCTCCACCCATTTGACAGTCCCTGGACAACAGGATTTGGGATATTACTCACTTTTTTTTCAAGACATTTTATGGAGACATGAATGGGTGAAGAATGGGAAAGGACCTGCAGGCAGTAATATATCATGACCTAGAGGGGCAGAAGATCTAAATCTGTTCTATTATTCTGGTTCATCATTCACTAAGCAAAGTATTTGCAATAAATGATTTATATCAAATTTGCCTTTTATTCTGCTTGCCTTTTGACCTATGATACATTTGGAAATTCTCTACAGAAGTAGTCTAAATAAAAATGTCTGCTCTCTAAAACAGGAAATAACTTAAAGTAGCTGATGCCGTCAGATCAAACATTTAATTCAAAGAGGGTCATGGGCAGGGGTCATTGATGTTAACTTGGTTTTAATAGTCTGTTTCTTTCTTTTTTTTTTTCCTATTAATATATCTCATTAATTTGGAAAAATCAACATACCTTGTCTATAATTTCCCAATAATAAGCAAGAGAGCCTTGAATCAGTTGACAAACATCTGTTTTGTCATATTCATGAACATCAACTGAAAATTTTCACTTTGAAACCTTTAAAATACCCTATAGCCCTATTAATATTGTATTTCCTGAGGTGAAATTCTCCTACATTTGATATTATTAGTTTTCCCACCACCTTCACAGAACAGTTTAGGCTGGGAAAGATCTCTAAATTCATGAAGTCTAACCATTAACCCAGCGCTGCCAAGCCTCTCCTTGGGTTCAGATTAGCCTTTCATAGTTTAGTTTCCTAAAATTTGTCCTCTGCACTAAAGTCTTCCCATGATCTTAACAATGTTTAAGTCATTAACCATTTTGGTTTCTCACACACACCCAGTCACTTCTTCCTCTCAGGAGAGATGGGAAACAGGAAACTTCCTTTTTCAGAGAGCTTTCCCTGATGGGTTACTTGAATTTCCCTTGAATATTGAGTCTCTATTGCTGGTAGAGTGAGATTGTGGAATACAGCTCTTTTCAGAGACACATAAAACCTCCTCCCCCAGCCTCAGAGATTGCTTCTCTGACTCCAGAGCCATGCAGTCCTCAGGTGCATTCCAGAGAAATTCTCAAACATCCCTCAAATTTAGCCCTAATTTAGCCCAAATTTAGCCCTCTTTAGTCCAGCAACTGGAATTTCTTAGCACTTGGGCACATAACTAAATTCCTCTGGCTCAGTGAGTTGCCTCACCAAGCTAAGCTGCAGCAGCCACATCTGTCCAAACCCTTGAAATGTTTTAATTCAAATTTCCTTGAGAGTGCTTTAAACTAGTGTGTTTTATATCAAACACATCTCCCTCCTTTTTCCCAGTGTCCTCATTGCTGATGCTGAGTGCAAACTCCTGCACTGTTACCTGCACCTGGGACCCCATGTAGATGCTCACCTCTCAAGCACTGGCTTGACTTCAGTTTTCCCCTGATAACAGCATTCTGCCTTCAGTGAGTCAGACTGTTTATGATCACATTTTTAATTACTCCAGGGAACATATGTTAATACTCATTCATCTTCAGTCTGAGGAACGCTGTAAGAGTCAGGAGCCATATGGCTCCCATCTACAGAGAAGGAAAAGGTGTGTCAAATTCCTCACTCCATTAGCTCCCAACAAGATTAAATTTACATCCAAGGCTGGGCACGGCTTTGGTGCCAGCAAGATGAGGGCTGGAACCTGCAGCCAGCACAGCATGGGCATCCCTGAGAGCTGCAAGGTTCTCCAAGCATGGATCAGAGCCACAGGGCACTGCCAGCCCTCTCTGCCACCTCCAGGGCAGAAAGCACGACCTGGATGCCTGTAGGACCTGTTTCAATAAGTTATTAAATCTGAGCATGTCATGTCTCAGTGCTCATGAGCTGCTTGAGCAGTCTGTGTAATGGGGTGTCTTAGCCTGGTTTCTGTGGGGGTGTCCTTTTGGGGCCAGGGAAATGCTGTGAGGAGAGAGAATGAATTCCAGCCTGAGGGAGTGTCACTGGAGTTTAAATTCATCAGGTTTAAAGCCATGGATTAGAGGTTTCAGAAGTAGTTTCCTCTCCTCCCTGGGCTTAAAAGACAATTGTTGGGAACAGCAACTTTGGCATTTGTCAGTTCAGGTGCACTGAAATGCAAAACTTTTCCCTAAAGACAAACTCAGCACTTTCTCAGCAGGTGAACAACACTGACATAATATTACATCGAGTAACAGCGAGGTAATACCACATGTAATCACATCCCCATCCCTGTCATTTTGAAATTGTCTTGCACTTGGTTTTCTTTTGCTGTCGAGGAAGACAAAACACAAGGAGCAATCTGGGTCCAGCCCTTTCTCAGGCACGCAGGACAGAAGTGCTGACAGGATTCCAACTGAGACCTCATCACTGGCAAATAAAGAGGTTGTAGAGGTGTCACCAAGGGCATGCTCTGATCTTCAGGTTTTTATTACTGGTGAAGAAGATATGTGAGGAGATAAGGATGCATTTTGCTCTCAGAACTCAGTTTGGATTTCTAGTGTTGGCACTTGGAGAGGAAAAAACCCAAACAAATCCTTGGGAACACAGAGCATCTCATCTGGCAGTCAGAGGAATACAAAGGAATAATGCTATTTTTAAATCAGGTTTTCTGAGAACAACTGCTGTTTAAAATACATGTATAAATAGCAATCCCTAAAGCCTGGCAGTGGTAGTCTCCTCCTGAAACAACAGCTTCCAAATAGTTTGTAGAAGGCATCAGATTCCCTGATCCCTTTCACACTGATGCAAAAAGAATCTCATACACACATTCACAGGCAAAGAAGCTGTTTGGGATTTGTGCCTGACCACTGAGAACAAGCTCTGACCCACAGTGCCCAAGCATGAGGGAAATACATATCTCTCAAACACATGAATATTTTATTATCCTATAAAGGCCTCCACTCTCATCACCCTGGGGCATGGGGGATGCTGCCAGCTCCACTCCCAGAGCTGGCTGTCAGTGTCCCTGCACATGCCAGCTCTCAGCATCATCACCCCTCTGCTGCCAGGATGGAGGCAGGAAAGTCTTAAGAGATGGCAAGCATAAAACAGGTCCAGCTCAGTGGATACTTGATAACACTTTGCAATTAGGATTCTCTAATTCAGTCTCTCTTTGCTCTTTGAGAGGTTCATGGGTAGGGATGCTCTCCCTGCATGAATTGCCATCAGCTCCCCACAGTGCACCAGGAAAGAAGCTCCCAACCAAAGCAGCCTCACCTTCTTTCTTGTTTTGCTAAAGTGATTCAGGATTTCAGGTTGTTGATACTTTTTTTGGAAAAAAATCAAGAGAATGACCTAAAGAAGCAATGCTCCAGTGATCCAGGCATTGTGAGGGAAGTGCTGGATGCCCAGCCAGCAGTGGGATTACCTGGTCCATGGGAGGGTCCATGCTGCCTCTGAGGAGGGAGGAATGGGATGCCTGAAAGCTGAGAGCACTGAGTGAGAAACTGTTTGAATGAATGAAAACACCCTGCACTTCATTGTGTTAAATCCTGACCACTGGGAGAAGAATTACCTGGCATGGCAAACACCTCCCACCTCCTGATGGTATTTTTCTAAATGGGCAGTGTGAGTACTGCAGAGGCTGTTCCCATTGCCTTTCTCTCCCCTGACACACTGCAATTTTACTGCTTTGTTTGACTTTGCAACAGAAATTAACAAAAATGTGATGCTGGTAGTGCTGCTTTGCTGATGTGACTCAGGGTCTTCAATCCAGTGATAACTTCTGTGTAAGTTATAATTTGGAGGCCAACCCTGTCAAAACCCAGCACAAAAAAATTTCCAAGACTTTGTGTAATTAATGTAATTAATTCAAATGACACATTAGACCACAGGGTTTTATTTATTCCAGTAAAGTCTGCTGAAAAAAATGCTGAAATCCTGGAGATGTTTAAAAACAAATATATAACCTACTCATCACTGCTGGCAAACATCCACCAAAATCCAAATTTAGCCTTGGAACAAACATACAAATCACCCATTCCCAAAGGATGGTGTAGCTTTAATTAGCCCAAATTTTTTGTATTTTACAGGACATTATTTTCCAACAGTCCCTATCTGTCTTGTAACCTTTAAATTTCCAGGCAATGATCATAGGCTAGAAGCCATTTGCCCAAGCTCAGAAACTTTGACTTTTCCCCAGTGTATCTAGTGAAGATTAGACAGGGTCCCATACAGTTCCCTTAGGGCATCATTTGTTTTTCTCTTCCAAGCACTTCCAGGAGAGATTCACTATGTCTGAAAAGGGGCACAAGCCTCACTAAAGTCTCTTTTCCCAGTGTATTTCCTTGGCCATCAAAACAATTCCACCACAAGGCTGCCTCCCAGCATCCCAAATGTTGTCTTCTCAACTAAACTGTTCAGCGGTCACTTTTTCTCTTCCTTAGAGGGAAAGAAATTGGAGAGAAAAATGCAAGAGATACAAGGACTGTCAGTGGCTAAGGGCCAACTTGTTGAGATGTGCAATAGAAAATTTGCCTCATAAAATCATATTGGCCATAGACAGAAACTGTAAAACCTTACTAGACTTCCCTTAGCATCCTGCCTCACTGTGTTTTTATTTTCCCCATAACAGTACATGGCTGCACTTCAGCCCCACATATGGAACATTTAAAACAATTTCAGTCATGATTTCTGTTGGCTGAGGTTTGTGTTTTACACATTTTTTAATCTCCACAGTCAACCGCTTGTTGAACAGACCACATTACTCAAACCACAAGGATGTATTAAATTTAAAATATTCCAAATTGACACATATGGGGATTTTGTTTGTTCTATATAAGGTAATCCAGGCAAGTTCCAGTCTATTGTTGTTTTACTACTCACCTTTTCTTTGTATAAATCTTCCTTACTTTATAGGATGCAGGGCACAAATATAAAACCTTTCATGCAAAGTAAGACAGCCTTGAAGGTTGTTTCCACCCCAGATATCCCAGAATTGTGGCAGCAGGGAGACAGAGGAGGGGAAGATATATGAACAATAAGATGGCATTTCCAGTATCCTTTCCACCTTCTCCATTTTCAGTGAAAACTTCAGGGTCTTTGGCTACCCACTGTTTCAGAATAGAAATGTCATGAATTAAAGCAAGCACCCTTTTCCAACCTGCTCTAATAAGCAGCTATGAGGAAACTACCTTTGCTGGTTGGGGACTGAGTTCCTAAAGTATCTTCCTGTACTCCTGGCAAAGAAGCACTTTTGCTGTCATTGTTCTTGCAGCAGAGTTCACAGAAAAATGCTCAGCAAGCTTCCTCAGTGTGAGTTGGATTTTGTACTTTTTATGATGCTGCCTTCATTTCAAATAAAAAGCATTTTAGCTGAAAACACAGGGCTGTTCTTTTTGTCTAGAAAACATAATGCTACGGCATTTTCTTTGACTCTAAATGTACACCTATAAATACCTTTACCAGGCACTCAGCACCTGCTATTGTTCCTCTCACAGCAGCAGAAACTGCCTGAGATTTGAACCTTGGAAGCAAGGGAAATGTGAAGTGGATACAGAAAAGGAGCATATTTCTCTCCAGCTGACAACTCAAGGTTATTTCTGAAGTAAATAATGTGTTGCTAAAGAGATTTCTTTCTCTTTTCTGATAATAAAGTTGCAGCATGCTGAATTTGACTGCTTCTCATTACAGCAGAGCTGAACAGGTCAGAGGGTGGGCAGGTTCAATTTGTTGTTTTGGTGTGTGAGTGCCAAAGAGGTTTTTTTTGCTGTGCTGGGGGAGTTAAACCTCCAACCTCCACAAGTGCAGACCACACAGGCCAGGCTTGGCAGGAGGCAGATGAATTCGGGCTTCCCTTCACACAAAATATCTCCTCATTTCCATGGGTTATAAAAGTTGGGAAAAAGGACTGAAGATCAAAATTTCAAAGCTCTAGGAGCCTTTACAGCTTTAAACAGTGAAGAGAAGCTCTCAGAGTCAGTGTTACCTCTGCTGCAGCAGGACAGCTGTGACACTCTGACAGACTCCCATGGCTGGGAGCAGCTGAAGACCCCAGTCCTGTTTTGAGCAGCTGGGCAGCATCTGACTGACTGACATTCATCATTTGCTGATGTCCAGAGCCACAGAACAATTTTTGTTTTGCACCTTACAGGCTTTTCCTGTAAAAGGAGGAATAGAGAACCCTTCAGGTTGTGGTGTCGTATCACCCCCTTCACAGCAAGGAGTGCCAGGAAGGGACTAAAGGTGAATATTTATCTCTGAGATCAGTCAGTAGAGGCATAGAGTGACAAGAGAGCATTGCACATGCAGAAAGGCCTCTTGTGAAGGAGATTGTATTGCCATTTTTCTTCTTTTCTGCAGATTCTGTAGTTACTAATGAAAATGAAAAAGAAAATTAAAATTAACCTGATCTATTGACTTTTCCATCTAGGTCTGAGTCTCAGCCCTCCAAGAGGGCAAACAATAGTTCAAAAGCACAGATGGGCTGCTTCAGTGGTTCACTGACTTGGGAAGTGGTCCTGCAGTGTCCACCCCATGACTTCTTTCCTCCTATTCTCCTGCTGCCTGAGCTGCCCTGGTCCATGGAGGATCTCTTGCTGATCTCACACAACCAGCAGAAAATTAAGCTGGTTAATTTATAGATATACATCAATATTTGGAGGTTGCTACATGAGTGGATCGAGTAGGCTCTGGGTCTGCCAGCAGCAGCAACAGCAACAACAGCAAGCCAGTTCAACCCTGTTGGTAACCCATACAGAAAAGGTTCTCCATTAGGCTGGCTAACAGAAACAGGAGTGGAAGGTGAGAAAAACAGGTCCACAAGGACTTAAACCACTGGCTAAAAGTGGATTCCCCCCTCTTGGCAGGCAGCTCCTTCTTCCACCACGCACCAGCAGCCTGGCCCTGAGATGTGACTCACTCAACAAAGCCTGGTGCCAACCCCAGCCTGGGGGCTGGATCCCTGCAGTGGGATAACTGCACCAAACTTTCCCACCAGGGCAAAAGGCAGAATTTCTCTCTTCTGGGAAAGCAATGAAAATTTCTGTGTAATGCAGGGCTGATGTCTCATCTGGGAGTTGGGTCAGAGAACAGTGCAGCCATGAGGCCACCACAGCCCTGGCCAGGAGCCAGAGTCACCAAGACAGGATTCTGACATCTGGGCTTCCCTCCTGTCCCAGTTCTTAGCTTCAGCACTGGAGGGGGTGAAGGACTTTGCTGTTAGCAAAAGGTCAAATCAGGAATAGCTATTAAATTTACGGATAACAATGAAATGGAGAAAGACAGGATCACTGCAGGTCAAAGATGTGGAATGAGCAATTCCTTACTGATTTTTTTTTAGAGCATTTCTAGGCTGCATGGAAAAAACAATTAAGTGGTCTACTAGCAGTATCTAATGTTTTAAGTTTGCTTTAATAGTCCTTTAGATCATTACGATCAGTGCTGCAAGTGCATAAATATCCCCATCTCTTCAACATTTTCTTCTTGACAGGTTAGTTTTCTACCCACAGAGATATTGATGAGACACTTTTGTGCTCCAGATATGTGCATTTTTCTGCATTTTCAAATAGGAACCACCATTATCTTTTTGCAAGCTGAATATTTTTTATACATCATTTACTAGTGACTAATGTGTGCTTCAGCCATGGGCTCCAAGGACTGTCATTTATCTTCCATAATGACCACAAGTTCTTAAAAAACCAGCAACACACTGGCTGCAAAAGATGATCACAGAAGACTCTTAGTTAGAGCCCATGGAAACAGAGTAAAATGTGTATTTTGCTTTGAAAACAACAAAGAAAACCCTTATTTCTCTTGTATGAAATGCAATACAAAATAAAAGAAGGTTTCAAATAATGACAAAATATACAGAGCTTTTTTCTGTTCCTGAAGTCAGCTTGTCATCTGAAAAAACCCCAATGTGGCTCCAGTGAAAATCAAAAGCAGCCTACAACACTAAACTTAATTCTAGTGCACTGACTGCCTGGGATTTCTTACTATCACTGAATATTTTCTATATCAATGTTATAAGCAACTAGGTTTGTATGTTATATTTAGGACAAAACCAAAGGACACGAAGGACTAACACTGAGCCAGTGCTTCCATATGAAAGCAAATGGGATGCAGTGCTCTTCAGCAGAAGATGTATCCTTTGAAGCAGTCAGATCAGCCATACAGTCTTTCAATGCCCTGCATTGCAGCAGCTGGCCAAGTTTGTGCCAGAGCATGCTGCCACATCTCCTGGATGGAAGGTGACAGGAAAGGAAATCTCCCCTTGGGTTAAACATGACCAGGAGTGACAGTATTGCAGGCAGAGCTCATCCTTCAGGCCACACAAGCTGAATTTTGGGAACTCTGCCCAACTATGCTGGTCAGAATGATGAAGAAATAAATCCTGGGCAGTTCCATGGGTGGCAGAAAGCTTTTGGGTCCTTACAAACACATTGTATTTCCAACTGTTTTCTGAGTCATTCCCAGTGACAATATGAGCTCATTTTTCATGTGTTTCTAATGATTTCAAATGCTCTATTTTACCTTGATCTTCATGGGGAGGAAGCTCAGTGCTTGTTTGGATGTCTTCTTACAAGCATTTCCTCTGCTACAGTTTTACTGGCAGCTCAATGAACATTTTCCCTGGTGCCAAATAAGTTCCAGCTACGCAACAATTTTTCCACATGCCTTCAGCTGCTATAAAACAGCTTTATCTCCATTCTGTGTCTTGGGGTTGAGTTATTTTTTAGTATCTTTCCTCCTATTAATAAAAAGCAATGGAGTGATAAATGTGTATTTTACTCAATACACATCATTGTGCATGTATCTTGCTGCTTCCAAGGGCTCAGCCAGCTCCTACTTCATGCAGGCTCTACTCAGCCTCCTCCTGTCAGCAGGAAAACCTGCTAAAAGCATAACCCCAAAACCCCTTTGTTGGTGCCATCACCATGAAAGGGCAGGTTCTCTGCAGGTAGAGACCAGAGCCAAATTAACAGAAACCTCTTTCACTGCTTTGCAGACATTACCCTTCAGTAATACTCACAAAAAGGCAGCATATCTTTCCCTGTCAGGTGTGCCTATAATCAGTAGTGTTATAAATAATATTGACATCAGATTATTACAAAAATGGCCACACTTTACCTGGTAAACTTGCCCAATTTCTGGTTTCAAGTACCTCAGTTTGATTTGGTACCAGATTCCAGCTGATTGCTGATATCCCTAAAGTCTCATCCTCTCCAGCTTTCCAAGCCTGTCCACTGGAGAAACCTTTTTGATAAAGACTCTTTTTTTTCCTACCTACATAGACACCATTCATTGTTTTTTGGTGCAGAGGTCCACAGCAGTAGATTAGGATGGACATTTTCTAAGCTGATTTGTAATTCAGAATGGTTCATTTACAGGTTATATACACGCAGTATCTATAAGAGATCAAAGAGATCTGATTTTTAGAGTCTGAGAATTTGCAAAGTGAAGACCGTGGCAATTCAGTGTCCCTGAATAAACTTTTTCCATCTTTAAAAGTTACTGATTGGAAAATGTAATTGCAGTGAAGCATGTGTTCATATCAGAGCTCGTGAGTGTGTTTGCCCAGGTGTGCTCCTCCAAAATGCAGTCACTGATAAAGATAGATGGCTTTTCACAAGGAACATCAGTCATTTTCAGAAATCTGATGAGGCAACTGTGTGCTCAAATGGCTTTGCATGAGCCCAACAAATGCTGAGCTTGGAGAATATCCTTGTCTCCTTGTGCATTTCATAGCATCAGTAACACGTGCCTTGGGAGCATTTAATCTATAGTATCAACAGTATTTATGGTGTCTGGAGTTTTACATGGCTGAAGTAATTACTATGATAAATGCCAGCAATATTTTAAAATTAACATTGAAGTTTCTTTCCGTTTAGAAGCAGAAGACACTTAATTGGCAAAGATGGGATTACAGTAAATTCTTTTGCTGTTTAGGGTCTGGTTTTGCATAGATAATGCTCTGAGGGAGCTGTACTTTCATCCTGAAGTCAGTTGTTTTTCTTGATTTCTGGAGTGCTGTAGTGGCCAAAAGATGAGGTTTGGTGACTGTTTTCCTTGTTCCCCTCCTCAGTGATTTCAGCTTCATCTTTTCCTCACAGTGGAAGAGTTAACAAGTCTTCTTTGCCTCAGAGTGTAACCTGCAGCTTGGCTGCCAGATGGACAGAGAAATCCCACTCCCTCTACTCTTCCTCTATTGTAACATCACACAACCAACAACAACAGAGAAGCCCAAGGATGGTCCCCAGTTTCCTCCAAGCCATTTCCAAAGCACTTGAGTGTAGACCTAACTCAAATAGGGTTCTTATAACCCAGAGGTCGCCAGAGGAATGGGACAATTCCCTGGCATCTTGGAAGCTGTGACCACCATCAATGGAAGAGCATGACTGAACAATGCCCTCCAAAGGAGCAGGTTCAGCCCCTGCCAGGACTGCTCTGGTGCTGCAACAGATCATTTGCAACCCAGGAGAGTTTTCCAGATAAAATCTTACAGTATCACAGTCTGATTCTAATGGTCATTGCATCCTACCTGTCTTCTTTTTCCCATTTTCCCAGCTATGTGTTCCTGCTTCTTTGTGACTGGGGTGGTTTTCCTTGTTGGACTGAGTGAATTCACCATCCTGGCAGAAAATTAATGCTGCAAAAAACTTGCATGGGCTCAGGCAAGGATCAGGCTGGCAGACCAGGTCTGCTGCTGGCTGCAGGTTGGGGTGAGGAGGAAAGGAAGTGAGAGGAGGAAGGGAGAAGTCTTTTTTAGTGAAAATTAATAATTGGGTCAGCTTGACCGTGATGTGTGATCATGCTTTCCACTGGAGAAGGGAAATTTCTGTTTCAGAGAACAACCAAGGAATGCAAAGTCTTTTCCACCTTCATGATTTCACATCTACTGTGAAGTCAAATAACCTAAGAACTATTTTTTAGCAGTAAGATAATTCTGGGGAATATTCGATTATCTCTGCAAAAGGTACAGATATTTATGCTCCAAAGGCAGAACAGAGAACTCCTCACTACTCTTAGTTCATCTCTTTCCAGGAAGATCTACAGCTGCTTAAAATCTGGGAAGAAAAAAAAAAAAAATAAAAGAACTGTTTCTTTCTTTTGTCAAACACTTGATCCTGCCTGTAGTACATCCCTGTCCCATCTTTTAGGGTCACAGCCTGTAGGCACAAAATCCCTTGCAAAGGAGTATTGCTGACATAAAAACTGCATTACAAAGTGAATATTAAATTGTATGGAGGGATAATTTCCACTCCCCCCTCTTTACCAACAGTGAGCAAAAGGAGCCCATCTTTCACAGATTTGTCAAAGGCAAACTTGTTCATGCTTAGGAGAAAATCACAGGCCAGTTTTTGTAGCAATTCAGGAAAAGGATCCTCACTATGCAAATAAAACACAGCACAAATATGCAACACTTCACTGCAGCCTCAGCTCCTGCAGAGTCATCGACAGGCTACAGGTCTCCTGTGGGCTCCAACATGGAACAACTTCAGCCCATGGGAGAAGTCAGGCTGCAAAAGTGGGAGAAGGCAGGGAATGGACGTGACACCTGCCATGCCCATCCCCTGACCTTGCTCTCTGTGGTGCCTGAGCTCAACCAAGGTTTTTAAACATGGAGCTGGTCAAATTATGGATCGTGCTTTCTACTCAGTGTCCTCCATCCCTCAGCCCTGCTCACAGTTCCTGATATTGTTAATAAAGACCTGTCTGTGCTGCTTCAAAATGAGTGAAACTTCAGGCACTGAATGTAGTCAGTAGATACCTGATATATATTCAGCTACAAGGTCTTCATTTAACCTGAACAAAAACTGCAGGGCCTTTTCCCCTTTTCCTCAGAAATTACTCCTGTTTTGCATTCCAGAACACTTGTCACCCTAGTGAATATTAATTAAGACTTGCAATTAATTAAAATGTCAATTAATTCCTTTATTTTATTCTTCAGGGTAATCTTGTATTCTGTGCAAGAGAGAGCATTGAGTGAGCTTAACAGAATGAAATAGAACAAATTTCAGTGTAAGTGCTGCTCTGTGGATCCTGGAAGAAGTGATTGTCTGGCCAAGGGAGAGAGAGGTTTAGGGAGTGCATCCATGACAGCAGACAGACCAGCACATTGCAACAGTCTGGGGACCACCTATGGCCAATTTATGAATTCCAGCTCTGATTTTATGAGCACTCTGTGCATTCATGAGCTGGGATGGTCATTTGTTGTAGGCTCTCAGCTTATCCTAGAGGGATGGGATTGCAACTCGATGCCCATTTCTGAAACAGGAGGTGATCAGGACCATGACAACCCTGCTGCAACATCTGTTTATGGCCTCATCAAAACTATTTTTCTAATCCTAAATTCT